>LOEQ01002925.1:0-15101 GCA_001685075.1 Bramus lutescens | reverse complement strand
CATGGCTCGGTACCTTTTTCAGTGAGGCAGTCACATCTTGCTTCCTCTGCAGCTGGGTAAAGGACTGCATCCTCTTCCCAAAATTCTCCTGTTCTCATTGGCCCACCTCTACTTCCTGTCTGGTGGTCCCACATTTACTTCCTGCCTGGCTACTGGCCAATCAGCATTTATTTAAAATATAATGGACAGAATACAGACCATTGTGCCACACCACACTTCCACCCATTGCCATCTCACTTCTTAGCAGATCAGGGCAGTGTGACTAGTATAAAGCCCTACTGTGGACATTATAGTCCATGTTTCCTAGTGTGGAAGGTTACTGATCTTTCTGAGATATTTCTGTCTGTGATGATTCCTACAGACCATATTTTTCTTACAGAGTCCTGTAAATTTCTTCATGTGAGAGTGCCATCCCTTAACTTGATGGAAGTATTAATTTGAATGAATCATAGTGACATTTCATAGTTAGTTCCCTTCCCTATATTCTGAAATGAATTTTTACCAACACAAATATGTTAGAAAAACATGAAATTTACACAGCAGAATGGAATGATGGGATTCCACACTAAAGGGCTAATCCGGAAGAGGAATGGAAAACCATGAATTTAAGATCTACACATACTTTATGCTAATACCTTATGCCCTTATTCCATGAAACTGATATAACCAGTCTGTATTTTATATGTAGCTTTTCCCAATGTATATGTAACCTTGGCCTTCTTGCTTGTCTCCCAGGAAATTCAAATAGGCTGTGCAATCTTAATTATGTCTACAAGATGTCAGGTAGTATTGCCCAAGCAGTAGCCCAGAAGCCATGAGACCAATGTTTTATTATATGCAATGTTGTCATTAAAGGTGAACAATATTTCCTACTCCATTGAAAGGCAAAAGAGAAAATAGTTCAACAGCAAGCAGAACAGCTTTACTGACTTCTTTTGCACAGTGTCTCCTGTTTCAAAGTTTTATGTCTTATGTTTGTAATGGGTTTGTAGGGAAGCTCCATATTTTTCTCACCTGCTATTATACTGATGAAAGGTATATATGAGGATTTCACTTCCTTCAATAAAATGATCACAGAAATTGCTGTCCTTGATGCTTTATGCACTGTTCTAAGCAATTTTCATGAAGTGACTAATTTAGTGGTCATACAATCCTAATGGATGAGTTCTATTATAACATGAGAAGCATCCATCCTGGGAACAATAGCATTGAGTCCAGGTAGGTAGCCAAAGGGTTATTGGAACAGCCACTTATCCTGTATCTCTGGATTTCACATATACAAACAAAAAAATGGTAAAGTGCTGAGGCTATAAGCCAGGACATACAGTCATTGCAATGTTTTGGGAACTTTGTCTTTCTGAGTTCTTCATACACAGAAAAATAGCACCCTTGTCCACAACTATGTAGAGCATAAGTAGATAATGGGTAAAATTAAGGCATAAAAGGCTACAGATATAGTAAACAGCTAGAGAATTTTGAACTTGACTTGTGCGCATGATGGGAAGAAAAGAAAGATGATGTGGTGGTCAACATGAAGGATGTGGTGTCTGAGGTTTCCTAATGCTCTGTTAATAGAACAGCAGTTGGATTATGAGGAGGAAGAATGTTTTTAGTAACAAGATTGCTAAATTAAAAATAATTCAGGCCTTTTCTCTAATTTTTCATAAGAACAGCAGCTTCTTTAACACATGTTCATATGTGTCCATGTTTTATATTTTGGGAAGAGATTTCATAAGTTGCTGAGGAGCACAATAGTGAATGTCAGAGGTGAGTCTTTAATTTCTTCATTAAATTCCCATATCACTCCAAGTCCTGCTTTGCCTAAGAAAACAGAGTTCAAAAGACATCCAGGCAGCATCCTTTATGAAAAAGCTACTCAACTCTAACCAGACTCTTATTTTAAAAGAAAAAACAAACAAAAACACAAAAACTTAATTTCTGTTTTTTTTCTTTTTAAAAACCAAGACTGCTGTGGGACATTGGTCTGTATCCTGTCCATTATATTTTAAATAAATGCTGGTTGGCCAGTGGACAGGCAGGAAGTATAAGCGGGACCACCAGACAGGAAATAGAGGTGGGTCAAGGAGGACAGGAGAGTTCTGGGAAGAGGACTCAGTCCTTTACCCAGCCACAGAGGAAGCAAGATGTGAGTGCCTCACTGAAAAAGGTAACAAGCCATGTGGCTAGCATAGACAAGAATAATGGGCTAATATAAGTTATAAGAGTTAATAGGACGCCTGAGCTAATGGGCCAATCAGTTTACAACTAACGTAGACCTCTGTGTGATTTCTTTAGGACTTAATGATTTCAGGAACCAGGCAGGACAGAAACCCCGACAACACAAGACAGTCTGGTAAAATAGTTCAGTACCAGTTCACATGGGCTACTGAAGGAACACATAGTGCTTAGACAACATCATTCTCCACCTGCCTTAGTCTGTCTTTACTATATATGCAATTAAAGGCAGAACCACAGTCACTGGTATTCCCAGGCTTCCAACTTGGTGCTCTTTGACTTACACTGCAATTCTCAAGTTCTTCACAGAAAAGGTATTGTTTTGGTTCAACATATTTGACCCCATGCTTGTGGTAGAGGGTTTCGTTGATGGTTTTGAACCTTGCCCATGTTGGGAACACCATAGAAAGCTTTGAACAGAGTTGAGTAGCTCTTCCATGAAGCATGACTAATTTTGCTGATGGATATTTTCTTGAATTCTACTTCTTTAATATAAGTAGTAGGAATAGCAGGTCTAGGGATGATTCATATGAAAGTTGTGTTCTTTGACTGATATGAGGATGACAAGTTAGACAATTTTTTAAAGTGATACAGATCAAGTGATAATCTTTAGAAATTTCTGGGCACATTTAATATACACAACATAATGTCTTAAGATATATATAGCAACAGGAATACTTATAGTGAAACAAATTAATTATTATCATTACTCCTGCAGCAAAACCACAAAAGAAATGGATAAATGATATGATGAAGAGTTTTCATTTTTTCCCTCCCTCCCTCCCTCCCTTCCTTCCTTCCTTCCTTCCTTCCTTCCTTCCTCATTTTCTTCCTTCCTTCCTTCCCTGATCCCCCCTCTCTGGAAGTTTTAGGGTTAGAACCTAGAACCTGCCACTGAGTTTTACTCTGAGTCCTGATATTTTTCCTTTAAGGCTACTTTAGGATCATTATCTTTCTCGTGTTAATATCAGCAATATGTCTTTATGCCATTATTTAATATCTGAAAGCCTCAATTTGCTTATTAGTTGAAAGGACATATCAATGTTTAGTTATTAGAGTTGATAGAAAATTAAATTAGTTAATTTAAATAAGCCTCAGAAGTTATTGTTACTTAAAATTGGATAGTTGTATACTAATATAGTGTGTAAATTTTTTATTGCTTTTCCTTTGAACATACTCAGTAGATTAGAAGAACTGTTAAAGCTGGGGCCAGGCCGGTGGTTAATCCTGTCTGATCTTTACTCTGCCTGAAATACCTTCTCTACCTAGGCCTATTGCTATTCTTTTTTTNTTTTGTGGGGCCCAGGGTAGGAGTTTCCCTGAAGGCATACCTACCGTTTCATGATATATTTCACAGTGATATATTTAGCCAATAAACTGTTCAGCCAAATATATTCTACTTTCTGATTACAACAGATTTACTTTCATAATGAACTGGAATACCAGTTTTGAATGTATGATTCTTGGACTGCTTAAAATTATATGTAAGAATGTGATTGATTAGGAAGTGCTTTCAACCCTTTTCATCTCCTACTCATCTCATATAGAGAGAAGGAGCCTTTGTTGCTTGTGCGAGGGCACCCCAGACTCTGAGATCTAGTGCTGTGTATGTCTTTCTGTGAACAATAGCCTTTTGATTATTATTGACCACACAAATGGTTGTTTCGTTCCTCTTGGATACCTGTTTTTGGGGAAAAACACATAAACACTGAGAATAAGATCAGAGTTGCTCAAGAAGAGTATTTCCAGAGTAACACAAGACAGAAGTAGGGCTTTGGGTGGGGAGTCTCTGGGTATGCATATTTCTTGTCACCTAGGAATCTTCAAAGCCTTTGATGAATGGAGGAGGAAAGTAGGACTCTTTAGTAGGGTGAGTTTACTTTGTCCATGTGTAAGACCTGCCCTATTCTTCCAAAGAAAATAGTTTTCCAATGAAAAGAAGAGTATGGAGAAATAAAAAAAAACAAAAGAAACAAAAATAAAAACAAGCAAAGTCAAAGTAACTATGATAATTATCAAGTATCTAAGGCACTTTTTGTGGAACCATTTGGTACAACAACTCCCATGTGGCTCTTACAGGCATATTTTAGATCAGCAGTGCAAGTTATGGGAGGATAAGTTCTAATTACGATTCAGATTCTGAGCAACTGTGCTGCCTCAGAGAGAATGAAGTTCTTATCTCTGGTAGAGCTTAAATGGAAGTTCTTGACTCACAGAGTGACTATGGGAGAAGACCCAGAATCCATACTAGACTTTAGTTCAGTGACCTCAATCTTTAGGCTTAGGTTTGATAATAATATCTCTTTTGGGTTTTTGTTGTTGTTTTGGGTACTTTTTTGGTTCTTGTTGTTTGTTTGTTTGCTTGTTTGTTTTGATTCCATGGAAGAGCCTGTGAAAATTTTGGAGTGTTTAAAAAGTATTTTTCACAAAATTACTTATAAATTGTCCATTTTTTCTCTTGCAGGAGAAAATGCAGAAGTTTCCATGGATGTTTCCCTGGGTTACCGTGATGATATGTTTTCTGAATGGACTGAAATGGCCCATGAAAGAGTACCACGCAAACTAAAATGTACTTTTACATCTCCCAAGGTATGGTACTTTTATTGCTGAGTTGTGTAGTGATGGGGGGTGGCGGGCTGTGTTTCTGTCTGGATCCCAGCTAGCTTACCCTGAAATAATTACATGGAAACTGTATTTATTTAAATACTGTCTGGCTCATTATGTCTAGCCTCTTTTTGGCTAACTCTTGTATCTTGATTAACCCATTTTTAATAATCTGTGTACCACCACAAAGTGGTGGCTTACCCGGAAGATTGTAATCCACGTCCATCTTGGGCTGGAGCTTCATTCGTCTGTCTCAGAGAGGAGAGTCATGGCATCTGCCTGACTCGGCTTTTTTTCTCCCAGCATTTTGTTTTGTCTACTCCACCCACCTAAGAACTGGCCTATCAAAAGGCCAAGACAGTTTCTTTATTAACCAATAAAAGTAACACATAGACAGATAACCCTCCTACATCAGAGTTGACAGTGTTTCTTTCCTGGCATGGAGTAACAACAATTAAATAACTTTTGATGTCCCATTAGGGACAGAATGTTTTCTCTTTTTTTTTTTCGAAGTGAAGGAGAGGCTTTACTGTCCACTGAAAAGAATTCCTGATCCTGTCTTTTCTCACCTGTTGTCTCATATTAGTTGATCCTGAAGGACTTGTACAAAATCAGAAAAATTTGATCCTTCCTCTAGCATTGGTCTTTTAAAACTTTACTTTTTGCCAGTGTATGAACAAAGTTACTAGTGAGAATGGCAGGTAGAAGCCTCCGAATACTATGCCCAGCAGACATAGACATATACTTTTAGTATAAATTAAACAATGGGTTTGAAATAAAAAAATATGTGCCCCCCATTCCAGGTTCTGTCACTAAGTCAGAGTTCACAATCAAGCTTTATAATTTGTCTGTTTCTCTTCTGTGACATAGATAATGTATAGTAACCTTGTTTTTTTAAGAACCATAGGAAATAAGGAACATGTACATGTACAATGGCTTCATAATTTAACATTATGCCTAAGACATGTTTGTGAACCAAATGCAATGTTAACAAGATAGGCTGTAACTCTCATTGACAAACTCTACCCAGCATCTAATCACCTGTTGCAGTTTGTTTTCTTGCC
Source organism: Bramus lutescens (assembly GCA_001685075.1). Lineage (NCBI taxonomy): Eukaryota > Metazoa > Chordata > Mammalia > Rodentia > Cricetidae > Bramus > Bramus lutescens. Next base: position 9,198 of record LOEQ01002925.1, on the reverse strand, counting down.
TTTCATTACACAAATGTGGTCTGAGTACCAAGCACATCTGTGTGATTTGCAAGCTTATAGGAAATACAGATTCTCAGGCCACACTTAAAACCCGCTATTTTCTGCTGCTGGTATGGCAGTAAATTATAAATAACAGAAGTTTATTTGGTTCATACTTGTAGAGACTGAGAGTCTACAACCAAGATACCTGAAATCTGTCCAGGTCTTTTTTACTACATTAAAACATGGTAAGAGAATAATCATACCCATATGGGAGAGGAGATAGGACAAAAGTGGGCTTCACGTAGCAAAGCTTCTCTCTTGATTATTAACCCTTCTCCACAGTGACAGCATTAATTCTTTCATGAGAGCAGAACAGTTATGACCAAATCATAATAAGAACTAAATTTCAATATTAGAATTCACAGGCACATTCAAGCCATAACAATTCCTGACTCAAATCAGGAGACAGTACTGAAGACTTTATTTCAGTGCATTTTGAACTCATACTCTTGGAATGAATGAAACTTGAAAAGTTCTACCCCAGGCCCTTTCTTTGCTTACTGTGTAAATATAGAGTTCTCTCCTAAACAGGCTAGAATAATTGTTTTAGGTAGGCTCTTGAAGGTAATCTAATGAGTAAAAATGAGAAGAACCTATAAACTGGGGAAAATAAAGAGATAGCTACCATTTCAAAAATTCTTTTTATGAAATTGAGGAATATATAATTCTTCTATATGTGATGTATCTTAGTTATATTTTTCAGAGGAGAGCCTGATTAAATGAAAGTTACAGGACTTTTGGATGTAGAAAATTTTATTCTCATAAAAAGAAGTCATTTTTCACTTTTCCCTACACATTGAGAAGTGTGTGTGGGTGCTGCCTGTAACCATTTCTCAGTGACAGGGGCTTAATTATCTTTAGGATGTGTTGATCTCCTTCTCAAAAGAGATCAGACTTTGAAATGTGTGAAGAAAATGAATCATCAAATCTATGTATTTTGATTATGGTAAAGTTTAATTTTGATTCTGAATATTAAATGAGAAGTTGCTTTAAAGCTCTGTAGTCTCCAGTGGATTGTGAAGTCAAGAAAAAAAAAGTCAAGTTGCTACCTTATGTAATTTTCCCTAATTAGGTAGTCTTATGCCAGTATTAGGAGAGTCTAGGGAGGGTATGAGGGAGAGAAGGCAGGTAGGAGGAAGTAAAAAAGGGGAGGAGAAAATGAGAATATTCTTTTTCTGAAGTGCCATTAATACCTGTAGAGGTAGAACTTTAGAAAGCAAACCCAAAGCATGTTACACATACATATACGAAGGCAAAATAGTCAATACAAATAACATACAAATAAATAAATACTTTAAAAAGAAAGGAAGGAAGGAAGCAAGGAAGGAAGGAAGGAGAAAGAAAAGGAAAAAAGAAACGAACCAAAGAAGCAAACAAACCCTCCATCACCTAACTGCATGTGGTGAGTTTGACACTAATCCTGCTAGGCAGCTTGTAGTTTGCTTTCATTACTTCCTACATATTTTTATTTCTATACTTATTTGTAGGTGAAGGAGGAAAAAGGAATTCAGGGGCAGAAAGACCGTTTATATAGGAAGAATCATCCAATATGCATCCATAATTTGAGAAAGAAACAGAATATTTTATTTTTTAATATTTTTCTTTTAAAATCTTATTTGCTGCCAATAATCAACTGGTAATGTCAGACAAAAGCCCTCACACATTAGAAGATAAATTTTTATGATTCATTACTGATACATGTCTATACTAGAACGAGTCTGACTACTGATGTCTGACCAGGAAAGGAAGGGAAGAAGAAAGTAGAGGCACACAGATTGTTTGCCAGTTTTATTCCTCCTAATCTACAAGTGTCTGCTGGCTTTGTATGGAGACTTGTTCATTGTACTCAGGGTTAGTACAATGTCCTGACTGTCCAGTAAAGAGGCCCTGCCATCATTACAAAAGGTGCTGAATCCTTTTAATGCTAAACTGTAGCCTCCTATTCATCTTCTCACTGAATTCTGTACTAGTTATTTTTCTCTAATATGACAAATTATGAATGCCAATGAAACAATTCAGAACTACGAATGTGAAATAATTCACCTTTTTTCAATTATTCAGAACACATCAAGTTTTTCTGCATGTAGATCTAATATTAATGGCAGACATCCAGGTACTTATCAGGGAAAAAAATCCCTGCTTGTTATAGCTTATGCCTCTGCACACCGTGTTTACCTCCTGTACCCACCTTTAAAAGGCACATAAACAGGATGTCTTGAGAAGTGTATAGAATTTATTTCCCCACTACCACATAGTCTTCCTTAAGTTGTTAGGAAGTTCAAGAGGCTTTTTAAGGTACTGGGTTAAATTTCTGTTTAGCTAAATTTTCATCTGTCTCTTGCCAATTTGCCTCTTGGATAGTTAGGAGGTTCAGGTTGGGTGTAGAAAATTTTGAATGAGGGTCTCTAGCAAACTGATTCCATTGTTCAAGGCACTGTGTGCAACTTTTCTTTCTTCTTGTTTTTGTTTTTAAAGACGTTTTTATTTGATGTGTATTTTTTTCCTCTATGTATGCAAGTACACCACCTGCATGAATTCTTGCAGGAATTTGGTTTTCTATTTCTGTGGAGAGAAACTGACCACAGCAACTCTTATAATGGAAAACATTTAATTGGGGCTGGATTACAGTTTCAGAGGTTAGTCCATTATTATCATGGTAGGACATGGCAGCATTCAGGCAGACATGGTGCTGAAGAAGATGGTGAGAGTTCTACATCTTGATCCACATACAAAGGAGACCTCAAAGCTCAGCTCACAGTGACATGCTTCCTCAATCAAGGCCACAAAGCCATACCTCCTAATAGTGTCAATAACTATGGTGACTATTTTCTTGCAGACAACCACACAGACCATGGAAGTCAGGTGCCTTGGAACTCAAGTTATAATCAGTTTTAAGCTGCTGTGTGGATGCTGAGAATAGAATTGGAATCCTCTGCAAGAGCAGCAAGTTCTCGTAACTGTTGAGACATTTCCCCAACCCCAATGTACTGCTGTTTTTGTCAAATCGATAAGAGGAAGATAATTTTAGCTTTCTATATTTCACTGTGAAAATAATTAGCCATTATCAAGACTGTGATAGACTTCATCAATGACTTTCTTCCCAAATACACACACACACACACACACACACACACACACACACACACACGGAATCTTTGGAGGTCTCTTAGGAATTACCTAAAAGAGATGAACAGTCTGATGCAAGGCTCTAATGTGGTTTCTAAGTCTTAGAAAGGTTTCAAAGGACAGAAGAAATCTCTGCTTTTTATCTAATTTTTTTATTTTTTAACTAAAATGGGGCTGATTTCTTCCCCACCTACCCTCCTCACTCTCTCTTTCCCTAATTCCCTTTCTTCCCTCCCTCTATCTCTATGAAGTAGTTCAGTGGAAACAGGGATTTCAGTATTCCTTGTAAATCAGTGCCTTTAATGTGCATCTTCACACATTAACATTTTAAAATTGATGACATGAACTCAATGCAAATGAATGCATATAGTGTTTTGTAAATAGTAATCTGCCTTAAACCATCTAATCTCTTTCCAGACTTTAGAGCATGAAGGTCGTTATTATGAATGTGATGTCCTTCCTTTCATGGAAATTGGGTCAGTGGCTCATAAATATTACCTTCTAAATATCCGACTACCAGTGAATGAGAAGAAGAAAATCAATGTCGGGATTGGGGAAATAAAGGATATTCGGTTGGTGGTAAGTGAGCTTAACTGATCCAACAGTCTGTGACCTTGAAGCAGCAGTCAATACAGTATTCATAAAAGTGTCATAAAGAGTTGTATCTTAGTTCTTCCATCTCTTTCCACACATAGAACCCTGGAAGCTCCTGGGAAGGAAACTCTTTTATTAGTCTTGCCATCTATATGCCTATTTGTTTGCTTCTCTAAGAATAACAACACAACCATGATGATTAAAATTCTAAATTAAAATGATTTGCATAAAGTTATTTAATTGTATGCATTATTTTTAATATTAATGCTTTAATTTTTTGCACAAATATTAACTGCTATTTTGAATCAATGCAAGGAGGTGCCGGTGAAGGAAGCATAGGACAACATAAATGCTATTGATCTCTTGAAGGATTATGATATAACAAGACAGACGCCTGTAATACCACCCTAGTTTACCACAAATTCTCTGAGGGGCTTAGATCCTAGAAGGCCAGACATCTGCAATTTCATAAGTAAAATCTGTGAAAGTTCTGTTTGATCTGTTCAGAAGAACACATGTCTGGTCAAATTGCTCTGTCACTAAGGCTAATGATAGAGAACAGGTTTATATGTTTCTCACTATAATGTGGAGAACATAGTGTAGAGAGAAGTCATCTTCCTGACCAGCCACAAATATGTGTGTCCATAAGACTGAGATGTAATCATGAGATTATAAGTTCACATTACATGAAAATGCATGGTAATGGGGAGATATAATAGCTGTCATTGCATAAGTGAAATTACAGATGAAAGTAGCAGTTTTCAGAGTCAGTGGTCCTGTTGACCTTGCCGGACCTAAAGCTGGAATTCAGCACCTTAACCTCTCTCCATTGATGTGGTGGGTTCTGTGATACCTTTATTGGTCTTAAAATCACATAAAATTAGTGTAGTTATTTCTAAGGTCATAGTGTGATCTTGATTGCATATAAACAGGATAAGAAAATTAACATGTTTTTGCCATAAAAGTCACAAATGTTAGTGAGAACAGTGATGATTTAGGTTATTTCCATGTTGTTTAATGAATGGTATAGAACATTGAATAAGGAGGCCGCACTTTAAATCAAACCTCATTTATACACACACAAGAAAATTAGAAAGTAAAAACACAGGTAAAGAGAGAGATGAATAACATTTTCTGTAATAACTTTTGCTTTTTGCTTTTATTTTTTTCTTTAATGGCATGTTATGAACATAATGTAATTCTGCTTTCCAATACTGCTTACTGGACCTATGTGGTATCTCCAATGTTGAATGAAGACCCTACAGAAAAATCTTTGATTATGTTCTTAATCAATCCTTGACATAGCATGGCCCATTTTTATGATTTTCATTATATTTCTATGATATCTGAGGAAGGGACAGAGGGTATATGAGGGCAGTACCTTCTGTGACTATGGACACTGTTGGGTAGGTAAACTGTTTGCTCATCTGTATTTATATGTAAAAAAAATAGCAGTAATGTATATTCATCTCCAGAATTACTTTTGGTTTTGGTCTAGGGAATCCACCAAAATGGAGGCTTCACTAAGGTCTGGTTTGCTATGAAGACCTTCCTCACACCCAGCATCTTCATCATTATGGTGTGGTATTGGAGGAGGATCACCATGATGTCCCGACCCCCAGTACTTCTGGAAAAGTAAGAACTAATTCAGATCACACTTAGAAAATGCTAATTTTCTGTAATTTGTCATGCTCCTATTTTGTGTGTCTAGTTCAAGCAACCAGTGTGCTACTCCAGCTGGTGAAATGATTTGAAAGTCATCGTGAACGCTTTATCTCCTTCATATTTCATAAACAAATTATTCGTTAATCTTAAGAATGATAAACCTCACACTGCTGTCTTTGCTGTTCTTCTCCAGGGTGAGATTTCAGATGTTTCTCTATCAATGGATTAACTGTTTCACTTTCAACTGAATTTAAACCCTCTCATACATAGGATGATGTTCCTGTAGATATAGTTCATTTCTTTCTCACAACAACTTCTTTTTTTCTCTTAGTTCCATTAGTATTATACATAAATATGCTGTACCATGAGAAAGTACTTCCTTTTGAAATAACCATATCTTTTTCACCTTTTACAAGAATCCTCAAAAACCTTGCTCACGTGTCTGCTCCAATTCTCTCTCAGTTCCATTTCAATATTGATTTATCTCCACTGTACCATTTCACAGGCTCTTGAATCACCTCCACAGCCCAAATACCTTCTTTGTCCCATGAGCAGCATTTTACACAGCTAATCACCCTGTTTCCTTCATTCAACCTTATTGTTTTTTTGCGTACTGCTCTCCTTTGCTGGCCATCACTGAGTCTTCATTACTGTTTCTCCATCTTTCTAGCTTCTTACACTGTTGAGCCAGGGCAGAGACTTTGGACTTACGTTCTTTATTAGCTCTACTTTTTCCAAAGTGATCTGTGGAAATCAAGAATTATGTATTGTGTGATGATTCTTGTTTTATATACTTAGCCTTAACCTCTCCCAACTCTAGATACAAACATAAGAATTATTTATTTAGCATCTTCTTTTCCACTAAAAAAAAAAATGTAATACAAAGAATACTCTTGACTTCTTTCTGCTGCCACCTATAGCTCTCCTAGGCCTCCCTATGTTGGTAAAAGGCAACTCCTCTTCTTTACTTGCTGGACTGGAAAGAAGGAAGCTACTTAGTACTCTATTTGTTATTCGCTCTATCCAATTCCCATGAAGTCATACTGTCTCCATTGCTACCACCCTAATCTTATCACCCAAATCATTGCTCAACTGGGTTGTTAGAAGCACCTCCTTGCACAATTTTACTTACTACATTATATATACCAAAAGCCTCTGTGTTCCCTTTACGGGTCAACAAAATCATTCCACTCCTTTGCTGAAATCTCTCCCCTAGCTTTGCCTTGTCCTTAAAGTCCATTGAATCTTAATCTTCTCATCTCTGCAGTATCTGTGATAGTGCTCAAATGCCTTGGATTCTAGGCTTTCACCCCAAGGCCTTTAAACTTGTTCTTGTTATCTGAAATAGTACTTCCCAGGTGTCTTAATACCTCATTTACTCCTTCCCTTCAAGCCCTGTTTTGCTGGTTTTGATTGCAGTGTTTTGTTGTCCCCCACCCCATTCATCCTATGTAAATCACTATCAGTCCTCTTTCTATCTTTATATTTCTTTAACTTTAAATTAATATCTATAACTTTAATATCTGTTAAGTGAATGAATGTTGTAGTTCTATTAAACTTTTTATTGGCTTGCTAGTCTCTTTTAATGTAAACTTTATGTAAGTTTCTTCATGAGCTATTCCTCTCATGTCCTATTATTTCCTAAAATATGCTATACATGGACCTGTAAATATCCCTGCCTCTTTCAAGCCTCTCTGCATCCATTTAGACTCTTCTCTCAGCCCTTTTCACCTTCATTTCCTCTACTCTTTATGTACTTAGTTTCTGTCTCTGTAAAAGACAATCTTGGCAGTGTTCTTAGCCTCTAAACTGTGATGATGTTGCTTACCAATTTACTTTAATGCCTTTTTGTCTGGCTTTCCCATTAAATGCAGTTCCCTGAGTTAAAACATTGGACTTTCTCATATATGTATCTGTAGCCTTAACAGCATTCTTGGTACATTATTTATGGCTTATAAGCATATGCAAATTATGGATATAAAATGTTTAAATAAATCAGAATGACATTTTAATAAAGAAGGGGAAAGTAAATAGTGTGGTGGAAGAAAACAAAACAAGTAACCAATTGTATTTATGTGTAGTTATAAAGTTTTTTATTGAAACAAACATACTTACATAATTAGCAGTTGCCAAGGTTATCACAGTAAAGGTGTATATTCGTAATGATTAGGTCAGTGATATTATGAAGATGTAAGAGGGTCTAGTTATAGTAAAACTTATCTGTTTAAGAAGGGAATAGGGTTAAAGTGTGTATTTCTCAGGTGACTCTATTTTGTGATACAAAGGTTAGTGTTAACACTCCTTCATTTTCCAGAGATGTAAACTAGAACATTTTGTATCCCAGAGTGGAAACTACAGGAATGCTAAGAAACTGATCAATCAGCTAAAATCTGAATAAAATAGCATCTCAGTTCTCAAGATCTGCTTCAGATTTTTAAATTTTGCCCTCCAGAGTAACATGGGTCTTATGGGTACTTTTGCAGAGTCATCTTTGCTCTTGGGATTTCCATGACTTTCATCAATATCCCTGTGGAATGGTTTTCCATTGGGTTTGACTGGACCTGGATGCTGTTATTTGGTGACATCCGGCAGGGCATCTTCTATGCAATGCTTCTTTCCTTCTGGATCATCTTCTGTGGCGAACACATGATGGTGAGAACTCCTGGGGAAGGAATAGCTGTCTGTCCATAGCGTCTCTGAGAAAGTTGCTGAGCTGAAGTCTACCTGCTTATGCCTCTCTTAAGCTTGTGGGGAGGTAAAAGAAATGAGGGACCACAGGTCTAACTCTATCCCTGCAGGTTCACAGTCTTTCTTCACTAGTAACTTGCTGAGTGTTTTGAGGCAAATGCCCTAATCTCAGGCCCCTTGTTTGTGAAATGTAGTAAAAAGTCTTAATGTATCTGAGTTTTTGTTTCCTTATAGAAAAAGCAATAATGTTGTGAAAGAGAAATATATGAAGTCTGATCATTATTTTATTTTTTGTCCTTTGGCTTGCCTTCTGCTTTCCCTGGGTTTAAGAGCAGGCTAATCACCAAGGAATGTGCTCATGCCTTTTTCCAGCAAGCAGCTTGGTGAAGTGATCCAGTGACCCCCATTACCCGAGAATACTGACCTCTTTGCATGGCATCAAATTTTATTTTAAGAAAGGCTGAGTTACCATAATAAAAATAAGATTGATGTCATCCTTACATTGTGGCTAAGATGCAGCTATGTCAATAAGAACTTTTATTTTCAAGTTAGGCTTCAGAAAAGAGTGTTTTAAAATTGTGTATTTAAATTACATTTTTTATTTGTGTGTGTGTATATGTATATCCGTGTGTCCATGTGTATGTGTGTGTATTCGTGTGTGTGTGTGTGTGTATTCGTGTGTGTGTGTGTGTGTGTGTAAGTCAGGGGTCAGTTTTCTGGAGTTCTCTCCTTTCACTGTGTGGATCCTAGTGGTTGATTTTGTGTTTTCAGATTTAGTCATAGCTGCTTTGATCCACTGAGCGATCATGCCAGTGCAGAGGCTATTTTTAAGTTTCATTATGATTTGATCATTAAAATAAAATTTGTGAAGCCACTTCCCTATGCAGGAGAACAGTATAAGAAGAGGGGAATTTACCTACAACCAAATTCCCCCTAAGGGGTCTTACTATATGAAGGGTCCTCCAGCAGAGATGACCTGTCAATGCGATAAGGACAGTAGAGCCCCAACCAGTGTGATTATTCACAATAAGATTGTATAGACCACCATCCCTGCCTACAGGCTTATATTTCATATGTGTGTGT
>LOEQ01002924.1:100147-117371 GCA_001685075.1 Bramus lutescens | reverse complement strand
GGGCGGGCTAGCCTTGGGTTGGGGCAGGCTGACATCCGGGACTGGCCGCGGTAGCTCCGCCGGTCTTAGGGGCTGAGAAGTCCCAAAGTTGTTTCCTTGCAAAGGAGCTGGACATGGAGAGTGTCTTCCCGCCCAAGATGAGCCGGTTGTTAACTGCTGCATAAGCTTGCTTGGGTACTGGGACATACAGGCAGTCTTTGTATTTATCCAATAGAAACGTTTTGCCACCCCAAACGTAGTGGAGAGGAGGAGGTGATCGAGGTACCACATGATTCTAAATACCTATGTACATTTAATGTTTACTACTGCTGGGCAGTCTTGGTAATAGAGTACTTTGAGTCTCTATAGGAGTCTAGGGCACTACAGGCTAGCAGAGCTGGTTGTTTAAGGGCACACAAGGTCAGGGTTTACTCCAGAATTTCTGCTCACAGGGAAGGCCGAAACTTGTGATTTCTCTTGGGTTTTTGTCTTTTTGAGACAGGGTTTCTCTACGTAGCAAGCTGGCCATCCTGGCACTCCCTCTAGACCAGGCTGGCCTCGAACTCAGATATTTACCTGCCTCTGCCACCCTGGTGCTGGGATTAAAGGCGTGTGCCACCACTGCCAGGCTTCTCTTGGGTTCATTAGAACCCACTGAGTTTTCTGATCCCTTCGGGCCCTGCAGACTTGGTTATCAGCAGATCTACATCAGTCTCTCTATTTCTCCTAATTTGTGAACTAGCCCTGACATCTGGCAGTAACCTGCATCTCGGGGCACTAAACTGGAACGAAAGACTAAACAGCTTTCCACAGGGCTCCTTCGGTGGTGGCTGTTCCCTGTATGGTGTGGCTGCCCTCAATGGCTCCTCTCTGGCCTTGTCAAGTCCCTCAGCCCCTTCCCTCTGCTCCTTCGTAGCTGGGGCTTCAGGCCTTTTGGCCCTCTACTGCCTTCTGCTTCTCTTCTGGGTGTACAGCAGCTGCGTGGAGGATTCCCACAGGTGAGTGCCCTACTGAGGACAAAGGGCTGAGTTCCACCTAAGCCACACAGCTTGTTTTCTCTCCCTCAGAGGTTCTATAGGGCTCCGAATTGCTTTGGCCATCTCAGCTATAGCCATCTTCCTCATCTTAGTGTCTGCCTGTATACTTCGATTTGGCATCTGTTCTCTCTGCAATTCCATCATCTCCTTGAATCATACAATTAGGTAATGGGAGAGGGAGGGAAACCTGGCAGGGACTATCTTTCCTCTGTAGGGGACAAGCCATTTATGTTCCCATTTTATCCCCATCCGTTGGCCCTTACTCTAAGAACACAAACGTGTTCAGAGTGTTTTCCCTCTCTCTATCCTCACAGCTGCTCTGATGCCCAGAAAGTCTCATGGACACCCCCTGGAACTGCTGTGCAGTTTTACCCCAACCTACGAAATGCTGAAGTGAGACAAAGGGATATACTAAGATCAAATACCTGTAGCTCAAGTATGGAGTGTTCTCCATGTAATATGTGCTTGGTTGTAACTCAGTCAAAAGCTCCAAGTATCCGTGGGTGTCTCATCTGATTCTCAATAGAGGATATTGAGTACTGGAGATGGCTTCCTTCCTCATATTCCTGTTTTCTCTCTCAGACCTCTTCTTGGGTGAATCTGGTACTGTGGTGTCTGGTTTGGATGCTCCAGGTTGTGCAGTGCAAGTCTGAAAGCCACCCAGGCTCCAGAGAGGGGTGACCCAGAGTGGAGCTCTGAGACTGCTGCTCTTGTTGGGCACCGCCCATCTTGCTCCTGAAGAATGTTCAGCGTGCTCTCTGCAGCCAGAACCTCCATGCTCACGAGCTTTTAATCTTGTCTCAAATACAGCCCTGTTTATACTGAGAGCCTCAGTTTTCCCTCCAGGAGGGAAACATTAGAATAGACTCCCCCACACACCTTTTCACCTTAACATATTTTTTTTGTATCAAAATAATATATATTACTTTCCTTCATCATGGTATAGAGTTCTTGATGTGAAAGAAAATAGATGGGAGAGAAGACAGAATGATGGCTTATCAGGCCCTTTAGAAGACAGATTTATTGGCTAGTTAGTGAATCCTGGGTGCTTTTTCATTGCCCTGGGTTGGTTGTCTACTCATCTCGAGGGTTTGCATCCTCATCTGAGAAGGGTAAGCCACTTTTCACAGGCTCCGGTATGCACCCACAGTGTTGTCAAAAAGTTGAGTGTTGGGGAAGTGTCCAGTTTTGTTCAAAAGGAAGTAGAAGCGTCGGCCTTTAATTTTCAGAGGCAACATGGCAGGAACTTCATCTCTATGGGCCATGCAAGAAACCTGGTTCAAGGGAACTGTGAAACGGGTCCCCGAGCCAAAGGGGGCATAAGTGGTGAGTGTCACCTGCTGCCCTCCTGCAAGAAGCATGACTGAACGCACAGATCGGAGAGAGTAAAGAAGACCAGCACCCAGGACCAAAGTTCCTGCAGGAGAAGCAAAGTGGGGTAAAGGATTATGCAGACCCCTGTTAGATCAACACATTCCTGTAATGGCTCTAACAGAATTTTATGTTTCTAACTCTAAACCCATCACTTAGACAAGCTAAGCAGTGGTAGTGCACAACTTTAATCTGAGCACTCAGAAGGCAGAGGCAGGAGGTTCTTAGTTCGAGGCCAGCCTGTTCTACAGCGTGAGTTCCAGGACAGCCAGAGTTATACAGAAAAACCTTGTCTCGGGAAAAAAAGAAAACAGGGTCTTTCAAGCCATGCTGGCTGCAAGCTTGCTATAACCTTGAATTTGTGAACTTCCTGCCTCCACTGTCAAAATGCTAATATTACATCTGGGTGCCACCATGTACAGTTTACGCAGTGCTGGGGATTGAATCCAAGGCCTCATGCCTTAGGCGAGCACTCTACAAATTGAGCCATACTGACGTTTTTATAGATGGCCAGCTCCATCGTTAAAGGGAGAAAATGGGCCCATGGCTTCAGTAGCCTGCTCACGGCCAGAGGGAAGGACAGACCTTGGCTTATGGTGGGAAGTTAGAGAGCAAAGCATTTACAGACTTTCATCACAACTACATTGAATATCCCGCTTACATTTCCGCTCATCCAGGATTGGGAACTCTTCATTGAGTTTTGTGCTCACAGCCCCACGGCAACCTGAAGCCCATGCCCTTACCCATAGTGCCGCAACCAACAGCTAGCCCGTAGCGCCAGAGTGCGGAGCGCAGGTCGGTGTTGCCCTGGTTGGGGGCCTCCGCGGGACCTCGGATAAGAGGTCGGGACAAGGCTGCAAGAGCCAGAGAGGTCCAGAAGATGCCCTGGCCGGCGCAGAATAGTCCAAGGGTGGCAAAGAAGCGACCCCGTTCATTTCGGAAGAGCAGCATATCTCGTTGGACCTCATTTTGCAAAGTCCGGTACAAAGGTTGGGACCGCAGCAAGGAAAACGGCCCGCGGACATCCCGCCACCAAGGTGCCGCCATTGCGCGGCACTTCCGTCCCCGGGGCGGGACTTCCTGTTACGACACATTCTCCCACCCCCTTCCTGTAGTGAGGAAAAACAAGCCAGTAATAGGACACAAACTACAATATCACTCTTTATCTTAAAAAGTAAAGGGAATCTGGGGTTAAGTACACAGAGCACCTAAGTCCTTCGGGTAGTTTAGTGTCAGCTCTGCAAAATAAGCTTTGGCTTCCTGGCACCATGAGGCTCAATCTTCCGGAAGTCTTCTGTAAGTCTTCCAGAAGGTAGGTGAGGAGGATGAGGCAGCCCTCCCTCCTCAGTCACAGTTACAGGCTGGCCTCGGTGCTGCACAGGAGACGGCAGATGACAGCCAGACAATATTATCCAAGGGCTATTTACAAGGGGGCTCTTCCTGTGATCATTTCATAAACGCTACTTCTGGAATCTCTCCCTTGGCCTGCAGAAAGAGAAGAGGTAAGTAGAGCCAGATACTCCCCATCACACACCCTGCTGTCCTGGAACTCTATATAGACCAGGCTGGCCTCAGTTTCAATCTGTCTACCTCCACCTCCCAGGTGCTGGAACTAATGACAAGCCCACCATACCCAGCCTTCATTTAACCCTTTTGAAAAGCTCTGAGATCCCTGGTTCTAGCCACAAAATTCCCATACCCTACCTTGAGATGAGTGAAGGCCTGAGCAGATCTGGTGTAGTCCCAGTTATTGTCCTGAAGGCACCTGAAGTGAGATTAAAATAGGAAGCCATGTGAGAATCTGACTACTAAAGGGGAAAAAGCCACTCTATAATCCATGCCAAGTTTTTTACTAAGTCTACACATTGCTGCACCACTTACACAAATGATACATTAAAATGTCTTAAAAAATGACCAAAATTTTACACTGGAATGGAAGGATTTACATAATTTAAAAACTAAGTTGCAGGATGGCAAGATGGTGCAGGCCTTTAATTACACCATTCAGGAGGCAGAAGTAGGTGGGAATTACTGAGTCATAGGCAATCCTGAGCTACACAATGACTTTCAGGCAGCCAAGGCACATAGCAAGACCCTGTCTAAAAACAAAACTGTTGCCGAACCATATATAAGAGGACTCTTGCTCCAGGTATGCACCTATAGTCCCAGCTCCCTTGGAATGCTGAGGATTACTGAAGTCCAGGACTTGGTAAGAGTTCAAGCACATCTTTGGTAACTTAATGAGACCTTGTCTCAAAATAAATGACAAGTAAAAAGAGGACTGGGTAGCAATAGCTCATGCCTTTAGCCACACCATTCTGGAGGAAGACGCAGGCAAGTATCTATGAGTTCAAGGCCAGACAAGTACATAGTGTAACCCTGTCTCAACAAAAAAAGCAGCCAGGGAAATTAGCTTGGTGGTAGAGTGCCTAGCATATACGAAGTCTGAAGTCTAGGTTTAATCCCTAATTTTGCTGTGGGGAGAAGGGAGCAATATGTAAGCAAAAGGGCAACAATTCATTCTTAATTTGTGCTTTGGAATTTTTTTTTTTGTTTTGTTTTTTTTGTTTTTTAGAGACAGGGTTTCTCTGTAGCTTTGGAGGCTGTCCTGGAACTAGCTCTTGTAGACCAGGCTGGCCTCAAACTCAAAGAGATCCACCTGCCTCTGCCTCCCAAAAGTGCTGGGATTAAAGGCATGCGCCACCACTGCCCGGCTGCTTTGGAATTTTATAAATAATTTATGCAGAAGTCTTGGTGGAAATCTTTTTTGGCTGTTTCCTCTTGGTCCTATCCATGCTTGGCACTCACTTCTGGGACCACTCGAGGTTCATGCCAGACTGGGTAGAGAATGCTTGCAACATTTCCTGTTGTTCGGGGGAGAGCGTTGGTACTGGACTGGAGGAAGGTGTGGGTGCAGGCATGGCGAAGGCTCTTTGGATTTCTTCAGGGCTGGCATTCCGCACAAATAATTCATCATTTATAATACATAACCTTGGGGACAAAGAACATCTTAAATAAATGAGACAAATAACCTCTCCCTTCTACATTGTCTCTGTTCTCAGATCTGGTTAATCCACATGGTGCCCATCTAATGTTACCTTTCATCATTTATTTTGACTACAGACTAGGTATTTAGGAGGATTATCTCCCAAACACATTAGAATTATTATGATAGTTGTTACTCAAGCTTCATGAACTTCATATTTATTGCTTTTCTACAATTCTGCTAACTCCCTGAGGAATAATTCTTTCTTTCCAATTATCATACTGCTGGTCTGAGACTGAGACTGATGCCCAACATGATAAGCTGAGCACTTACCCTGAATTGCTGGCAGGAACAGCAATGAATGTTCTCGTGAAAGCACGTAGAGAATCTCGAGACTTCCCATCCACTGCAATGAGAAGAGCAGCAATGGCTCCTTGGAGTCACTCAAGCTTGATGTGTACAAAAGGTTCTCACATCATGCTCAGGTAAGGATGGTTATAAGGACACAGAAGAACAGAGGTGGAATGAAGGGACAGAAACAGGAAGTAAGTGAAACAACTTAGAAAGTCTTGACCCTGTGGCTTGGCAAAGGTATCTGAAGTCATTTCAGTTCCTAAAGCACCACTGTGCAAGAGTATTATGAACCTCGTCTGACAAAACAGAAGAAAAGAATGGTTCTGAAGAGGTACTGCAACTTTGCTAGACCCACAAAATAAACAGAGATGGAAATGGAGACCTGTCTGACTCTTCCATCTACACTGTTCTGGTCCCTAGGTTTTTGTCACACTCCATCTAAGACAGGTAGGAGATAAGATCAAACCAAGATGGTAGGAAGGTCAGAGAAGAAAAGGGATAAGAAGATAGCTGGAAAACTAAGGATCAGAAAAAGGTTCAGGACTCAAGATTTTTACCTTCCTTGAAGACTCCATTGACAGAAAAACACAGCAACGTGCTCTGGAAGAGAAAAAAGCACCTGAAGCAAGGGAGGTTCCCAGCCAGAGCTTAGGCCTCCTCACCCAAGGAGTGCTGAACCCATTCCCCACCCCAGTTCTGGGCTTCTGTCAGGAGAATATATGCTTACTGTTTGGGCACTTATGTCTACCACAAAGGAATTGATGTCATGTTGAGTTTTGGGTAACTCATTGAGGAAGGCAACAACGTTGAGACGTGTATGCTTTAACAGCCGGAACCTCAGGGCTGCAAGTAGAAGGAAGAGAAATCAAAGTTAGGGCACACCTGCCCTGGCTAGCTCTGTTGATTGTTCCTCATTTTGACTCTCACACGATATACTTACTGGGATCTTTAAGCTTCTTCACATTTCTGCTGTCTTTGAAGTATTCAGATAAGTTGCTTCTGGAAAATAGAATGGGAATATGGTGGTAGTCAGAACAGTAGCCTCTATCTACCAAAAACCCTGTGGTTCTAGGTTCTGACATGTGACACTCACCGGACAGAGTTCGGTGGAATGCTTAGTGAGCAACAGGCGCCATCATGGTAGGCATCTAGCAGACCCTGGCGGTCTCCTGAGTCATAAATTGCATAGTACCTGTAAGGAAAGTGAAAAGAAGAGTCTGAGTTGTGTCTAAAACCAAAGCAACACAAGTAGTGAGCTATGCACAGGCCAGTCACTATCCCCAGCCCTAAGGGTCCCTGGGATACTCACTGCTGCAAGAAGTGCAGGACCAAACTCTTTAAGTTTTCTGTTCCAAAATAGCTTCCCTGAAATCAAACAAGACATTAGGATCATAGGACCAGTATGCTTCCCACTCACGAGTTTATAATTCTATCCCCAGTTCTGACCTTGCAGGGTGGTAGCATTGTGGGGGCTTCAACATCAAAGGCAATTGGAGGGGGTAACTCATGGCCATCCTGTGGAAACAGTAAATGTAACATGTGAAGCAGAAGAAACAATTTGTTAGCACACAAAAGAGCTAAGAGCAGAGTCAGAAGTCAATCGTAAAACGGCATAAAGAGTGTGCAGGAATCTCGTGTGAACTTTTCAAGGATGATGGCTACCACTGTTAGCATATTCTCAAAAGGGATCTACTCATTCACACTGGGAGTCACAAAACAGAGGCAAGACCTCGGTTGCGCTTGTTAGAAGAGAACAACTTTTTTTGTTTTGTTTTGTTTTTCTGTAGCTTTGGAGCCTGTCCTGGAACTAGCACTTGTAGATCAGGCTAGCCTTGAATTCAGAGATCTGCCTACCTCTGACTCCCAGGTGTTGGGATTAAAGGCATGCACCAAAACCACCCGGCCTGAGAATGAATTGTTAAACTTACCAGGCGTAATAACTTGGGAAATCGTTTGCGAATGGCGCTGTCAAGAACGGGACAGAGTAAGAGACGCTTCAGAGCCATCATGCCTCCTGGGCTGCTCTAGGAGCAAATACACCAAAAACCCGAGGAACAGCCCATCCCATCCTTCTCATCGCCCACTCCTTCCCAATCTGCACTTGGAGATAAGAACCCACAATTCCCCTCCTCACAAGGGGTACCCCTCTGGATTGCCTTGAAGGCTGGCTGTCTCTTCTCACAACCTGATCCTGAGTGCCACGGGAAGAACACTCAGCCCAAGCTTTAAGCCTAGGGCTGCCTTCCCCACCTTGCCCCCCCTTACCTTCCACCTACTCACCTGTGCAGCCCCGGGAGGAGGGAATAGGGTGGGAGCCCAGGGGCTCTGCTGCCTCAACAGGTATCCACCAGTTCTGCCAGGTCTGGCCTTGGCCAAGACCAGAACACACCACAAGTATGACACAGGATGTTGGGGCAGGGAGATGAGCAAGACAGGGCTCAAGAGAAAAGAAGGCAAGAGAAGAGACCAAGGGAAAGGAGAAGAGAAAAAGAGAAAGTAGGCAGGGCAGGGCAAGGACAAGGGAGACATGGGAAGATAAGGAGAGGAAGCAAAGCAACAGAGACAGAATTGAAGGCAAAGGCACTTAGAAAAGAAAGGGAAAGAAAGGGAGAAAGACCTTCTGATACAGCCCGTTCCTTCAGCTGCCCCTTTCCTGTGGTTCCAAGGTAGAAATGAAGAACAAATCCTACTATAGTGGCTTGTAGTCACTTGCTGTTGGCCAGGTCTCTGTCTGCTCCCTGGGTCCAGGTCTGAGCTAGGCGTGGGAAGTAAAGCAGCCATGGGGCTAGAAGACCTCCCTCAGAAGACATGAGGGTTTAGGCTCCTCCCGTGTTGGGGGGGTGAGGGTCTATGCCCCACCTCAGTTGGCCCCCAAGTTTTCTCCTGATGGCCCCTCTGCGACTGTGCCTGTCTTAGGTTGTTCCTTCCCTGAGGAATCTTACCCGTCTCTGGCTAACCAGCCATCCTCCGGGGCCAAGCAGGCTGATGTGAGGTATGCAAGTGAGGGAGGGGCAATGCCCCTGACAGGGTCATTTCTTTGTCTCCTTGGTAGCAGATGCCCCTGTGGCCTCCACGCCCAGCACCTGCCTTGGGATCCCCACGCCTCCTGGTGGGGCCCCGGCTTAGGTCACATCTTAGGGAGCCCAGGTTTCTTCTCCAGAAGGGCCCAGCTCACAGCACTGGGCAAGAGAGACCAATAGCATGGTAGCAGCCTCCAAGAGGCATCAACCTCAGCACGAACAGGAAAGACCAGGCCACAGTCTTGAATAAGTCAATCATGGAAAGAGTCCCTCTTGGCATAATGGCAAGAGGGAACATCAAAGGACAAACAAGGAAAGGTCCATCTCAGTAGGTAGAGAGGACTTTCTCACCCTGAGTATACTAGGCTTTTGGGTGAAGACAATCATATGGGTGGGACATATATATGACACCCCCACATCAGAACAGAAAAGGGAGGTGTCCTTCCTGGAACAACAGATAGGGAGAATCTAGAAAAGGCTGTGGTTCAAGAAGGAAGAAAAAAGGCCAGAGAACAGTAGTTAGGCAAGAAGGAAAGAAAGGAGATCTGGGACAAAGGTGGGAGACACAGAGAGGCAGAAAGGGGTACGTGATCCTCCTCCCAAAGGACAGGTGGTTCCAGCTCAGGGCTGCATGTTCTCCTGTAGACGGGCACTGGTCAGGGTGTATTAGCTCAGCCTCCAAGGGGGTGAAGGTCCCCAGGAGGGGAGACAGAGGCTACAACTGACCTGATATAGGTAGACTGGTCTCGGAAGTTATCACACATGGGGTTTCTGTCAAGCCACAGTTCTTCCAACTTCAGCCCTTTTATTTTGTCTAATTCCCGCTCAGACTTCAACTATGAAGGATAAGGGGAGGCAAATGGGAAAAACAGACCCTAGGTAAGGGTAGCAGCTGGATCTCCACACTCCCAACCTACCTAAGTTGTCTGTCTTGCCTCCCACCATGGCCAGCCAAACTCTTCTCACCCTCCACTATTGTAGCAATAAAGCCAGGGTCAGTGTGATGGCTCAATGGGCACAAGTTTTTGCTGCACAAGCCTCACAACCCAGGTTCTAACCCAAGAACCCACAGTGGAAGAAGAGAACCAACTCCCAAAAGCTGTTCTCTGACTTCCACTCACTTATAATAACTAAGTATTAAAAATAAAAACATGATGTTTTTGGTCCTCACTTGGTTTCCAGAGAGATTTAAAGTCTTTAGATTTGGTGCTTTCTGTATAATGCTGGACATATCATCCAGCTTATATAGTTTGTTGTTGCTCAAGTTCAAAGACAATAGCTGTGAACAGAACAAAGTTTAGAAGTATTACCACACACAGAGCAAGGGCAACTCTGGTTCCTCACCCTACCCTATTTATCCCACTTTGCTTTACCTCAGGAATGTTCTCTTCAATGATCCGCAGGGTGACCATCATACAGTTTCTGCGGTTTAGGACAGCATCAACATTGTGGGCAACCAAATCTTCAGTAAACACAAAGAAAAGTCTGAGAGGGCTTGCCAACCTCAGTGTTATAAAGAATGATCGCTCTCCCTCTCCATCTAGTCAGGACCACTACTGTCAGCCATACCTGGGTCTGAGCGGAGGCCCTTGAGGTCAAGTGCTTGCTGGGAGCCATCATATCGTTTGCTCATGACCAGCTAGAGGAAAGAAAATAGAGAAAGGGTTTGGTGCTCACTGAGGGAGATTTAAGGACTGCTGTACCACTTAAGCTGGACTCACCTTGAGCTGCTCTATTTGTTCAGGCTTCAGTTCAAGCTGTACAGTGCGGGGTGGAGCAGAGGCGTTGATGATGATGGATATCTGAAGAGAACACAGACAGGCAAGAATATACTTGAAATAAGTCTATCCCCAGAACTAATACTTAGTCCTTTTTACTCAGTACATCAGCATCAACCTATTCCACACCCTTGGCCCTTTATCTAACATACCTTTCTGTTTTCTTGATCATGAATCTTACAGTTGACAGCCTTTAATGCAGAAGCAGTACTGGCATCTTCCACAAAAAACTGGGCCCGTGTGTGTTCATAATGAAACTAGAAGAAGGAAAAACAAGAACATTAGATTTGGAGTCCACAGGCCTTTGGCCAGCCTCCCAAGCCTGACCTTGCCTTACCTCAACAGGGTTGAAAGGGACACTGCACTTGCTCTGAATCATGCTTAGGAGCCACGCTTTGTCATACTTTTTGCCATTAGGAATCTGGAAGTGAGAGAGAAGGACAGTACATTTCAGTTCTCCTTCTGTACTTTCTGCCAAGACTGAAAAGATTTCTAGAGTTTTGGAGTGGAGCTCAAAGATAGAAGATATACTTAACATGGCATGCACGAGGCTCAGTGATAGAAGGCATGACACATGCTTACATGTAGGAGGCTGGTAGAGCCCTTCTATCACAAAGTAATTGTTTTTGCTCCTAAAGAAAGGATCAGATGTGCTGGGCGTGTTGTCACACGCCTTCAATCCCAGCACTAAAAAGGCAGAGGCAGGTAGATCTGTGTGTTCGAGACCAGCCTGGTCTACAAACTGACTTCCAGAAGAGCCAGGACTGTTACAGAGAAACCCTGTCTTGAAAATTCCAGGGAAAAAAAAAAAGTAAAAAAGAAAGAACGAGATGTAGGTTTCCATTTGAGATACAAAAAGTTCCTTAAAAATCTTTTCCATATACTTATTATTCCTGGCAATATGCCTCAGACCACATGGCCACACATCAAATGTATTAATTCTAAATACTAAGATATTATATGTGCCTTATCTGCCCCACAGAAACTCCACAGCCACATAAGCCACTCTTATTTTTTTAAAACTTCCTTCCTTCCTTCCTTCCTTCCTTCATTCATTTATGTGAGCACTGTTCTGCCTGCATTCCAGAAGAGGGCATAGGATCTCAGTACAGATGGTTGTGAGCCACAATGTGGTTGCTGGGAATTGAACTCAGGTCTTCTAGGAAGAGCAGCCAGTGCTCTTAACCTCTGAGCCATCTCTCCAGCCCCGTCCCTGTTCTTAAATGTTCTTAAGAAACTCATTCCAAGAGGAAAGGGTGGATAAATGTGATACTTGATTGTTGAGTAAACACTGGACTACATGGATTTGAGGAGCTGGGAGAGAGTGTCAAACACGTTTACAGAATCCAGTCCCATTCCCCGAATCATCTACTCTCCCAAGGTACTCACTGTAATCTTGAACCAGTTCTTGGTGGTCCCATCTTGGCTGGTCCCAGCCCCTCCTCTCTCTGGTGGAGCTTTGTCTCTCCTTACAGTAATATGAATTTGATCTCCATGCCAAGTATCCCCCTGACGGTTAGGCCGATTGGGATAGGGGTTGCTGTTGGGAAGCAGAATTAAATTTCCATAAACACTAGGAAAGATGAACCGGACCTATTAACAAAAGTCTACAGCTACTAAATTGGTTTGGTCAAGTATCACTTTACAAAGTGAGACAAGAAACAATAGGACTATATATTTCAGTGGGCCACTATTTAAAGCAGAACAATTAGTTACTTACTATCTTACTCGGGGGCCATCTTGGGGATCATTCATTGCCACATCTCCATCATCTTCTTCAAACCTGGAGGATCGTATACCAGAACCACCTCTTCCAGATGGACGATTCCCCTCACCATACTTCCATCGGAAAGGGCCCCGGCCTTTCTTTCTTCTTTGAGGGAAACTAACTCGGTCATCATGCTCTGGAATTGGAAACAGATATAGAAATTGGTAATACATCAGTGGTCTGCAGCCACTGTCTGTACTCCTGAGAAAGACATACTGACTACAAAGACTACCTCCATACCTATGCCCTAGACAGAGTAAAAAACTTTCTGTAGGACGTCAACATCAAGAACAAGTTATTGGAAAACTGCAGGACTATTGAAAAATAAAAGGGTCAGTAATGTACCTCAAGGGGCTGGAAAGATGACTCATTCTTTTTTGCCCCCCCCCACCTTTTTTTAAGACTTATTTATATGTATACAGTGTTCTGCCTGCATGTATGCCTGCAGGACAGAAGAGTGCACAAGATCTCATTACAGATGGTTGTGAGCCACCATGTGGTTGCTGGGAATTGAACTCAAGGCCTCTGGAAGAGCAGTCAGTGCTCTTAACCTCTGAGCCAGCTCTCCAGCCCCTGGTTTAGTTTCTTGATACAAGGCTTCTCTATGTAGCCCTGGCTATCCTTGAACTCAGAGATCCACCTCCCTCTGCTTCCCTGAGTGCACCCCTACCACCTGTCAAGATGACTTTTTTTTAATTTATTCTTTTCTCATACAGTACATACCAACCAACCATAGCTTCCCCTCCCTCCACTCTTCCCAGCTCCTATATCTATATCAGAAATGAACAGGTCTTCCAGTGATGTTAAACAGCATAACAAGATACAGTAAGACAAGATACAAACCCTCATATCAAGACTTGACAAGTGCTGGGCGGTGGTGGCGCACTCCTTTAATCCCAGCACTAGGGAGACAGAGGCAGGCAGATCTCTGTGAGTTCGAGGCCAGCCTGGTCTACAAAAGTGAGTTCGAGGACAGGCTCCATAGCTACAGAGAAACTGTATTGAAAAACAAAACAAAACAAACAAACAAAAAGACTTGACAAGGCAACCTAGGAGGAGGAAAAGGGTCCTAAGAGCAGACAAGAGAGTCAGAAATACCCCATCTCCCACTGTTAGGAGTCCCATAAAAACCTCCAATCTAAACAACCACAACATGCACGTAGAGGACCTAGCACAGACCCATGCAGGCTTCATGATCACGGCTTCAGTCTCCATGAGCCCCTATGAGCTCTGCTTAGTTGATTCTATGGGCCGTGTTCTGGTGGTATCCTCAACTCCTATGGCTCCTACAATCCTTCCTCCCCCTCGTCCATAGGGTTCCTTGAGTTCTGCCTAATGTTTGGGTGCGGGTCTCTACATCTGCTCCCACCAGCTGCTGGAGGAATAGTCTCTGATGACTACTTGGCTAGGTACCACATTTAAGAGCACTGCCCACTCTTCTAGAGGACCAGCTTTGATTCCCAGCACCCACACCGCCATGCTCAACTGTCCATAATGTCACTCCAGAGGTATACAGTGGTATACAGATATACAAGCAGGCAAAACACTCATATACATTAAAAAAAAAGTCAAAAAGGAAAAAAAATGTAGCTCAGTGGTAGAGTGCTTGCCTAGCACACTCAAGGACCTAGGTTTAATCCCTAGCATCGCTTCAAAACAGACAAACAACAACAACAAAAGGAGAATTTTCCATTTGGGTATGGTAGACCATGTTTATTATACCAACAGCTGGGAGGTAGAGGCAGGAAATCAGGAACTCAAGATCATTTGCCCCTACATACCAAATTTAAGACCAACCTAGGCTACATGAGATCCTGTCTTAAAGTTTAAAAAGGCATAATAATTAGAGTACCTGTTGTTCTTTTAGAGGAACCATAATTGGTTCCTAGTACTGACATAGTTGCTCACAACTGTGCTCTGCAACGTGGATACTGTGTATCAAAGTTGGTCCTCTAGAAGAGTAGCTCTAAAGTCATCTCTCCAGCTCAAAGTACATTGCTGACTCTTCAATATTCAATATCCCTACAGTTTTTCAATAACTTGGTCCTGATGTTGATGTCCTATAAAAAGTTCTTTCCTCTGGCCAGAGCACAGGTGTCTGTATTGAGGTAGCCTTTGTAGTTAGTTCCAGGAAATCCAATATCCTTTTCTGGGCTCTGCATGCACTAGACACACACATGCAAGCAAAATATCCAGATACAGAAAAATAAAATAAATAAATCCTTAAAATAGTAACAAAAGGTGAATATATCACAATTATGTATATATACATATGTGTATATACATCACATTATGTATATGTATAAAATTGTCAAAAAAAAAAACAAAGAAAAAAGTTAAGCAGAAACAAGTTCCTTTATGCAAACAAAACAAAAAACATGGAAATGTAACCTGCTACCTGGAAATGTAGCATGATTAATAAAAATCAGAGACAGAAATTGGGGTTCAACCTGAAGGTTAGAAAAGCAAAATACCCAGCCAGTGGCTTTTACCTTTACCTCAGTCTGAAATTGTGATCTTGCCTCCAGGAATCTCAGAATGAGACCGTGTCTGAGAGCTGTCTCCTTTGGTTTTATATTGCACTCTGGTGCTGGGATTAAAGGTGTGTGTCACCACTGCCTGGTCTGTAAGGCTGACCAGTGTGGCTGCTTTACTCTCTGAACTTCAGGCAAGCTTTATTTATTAAAATAAAAGTCAAATAAAATATCAATACATGGAAACCTTTTGAAATTTTTGATCTTTTGCCCATACATACAAATGCAAAAAAAAAAAAAACAACAAAATATGACCTATTTAAAACCTCCTAATAACCACTACCTCTTAAACTTAACGTTACTCTGAATTTGGAAAATGCTAGTTTCTTTCTTTGAGCAGAAATGCCCTGCACCTCAAGGGACTTACAGATTTGGGGTCTGGTGATATTTCCATATCAGGGTCCTAGAATGTTCTCTAATACAAACCATGTTTGAAGCAGGAGGATTTCAAGTTCCATATCAGTTAAACTCCTGCTTTAAAAAGGAAAATAAGCTGGACATAGGGACATACAACTTTAATCCCAAGAGTTACAGAGGCAGGCATAATCTCTGAGTTTTCAAGGCCAGCCTGGTCTACACAGTGAGTTCCAGAACAACAGTCAGAGCTACACATTGAAACTTTGTCTCAAAATTTAAAAAAGAAAAGGGGACAGGGAAGGTAAGTAAATAAAACCAAGCGTAGTAGTGAACTGTTTTTAATGCAAGATGATCAGAGAGGCTCAAGTTCATTCTCTCATATGTAGAGTTCAAGGCCAGATGGGACTGAGACCCTGTCTGTCTGTCTCTCTCTCTGTCTACATATATGTGTGTGTGTGTGTGTGTGTGTGTATATTTAGACACATACACAAAAGGAGGGCTGAGGGTACAACTCAGTAGATAAAGTGCTTTACCTATCCTTCACACACACAAAAAGATCACCAGACTGAGGCTGAGACAGGAGAATTTGAAACTTCAAGTCAGTCTGGGCAACTTAGTGAGACCATCTCAAAAAAGATAACATCAAAAAAGGATGGGATGGGACTATAGCTCTGTGGAAGGGGATTGCCAGGCACAATGCAAGGCCTTGTGTTCAACTCCTAGCACAAAATAAGTAAGTCTGTGAGGCAGGCATGGTGGCACATGGTTGCAATACCAAACTTGGGAAGTTGGCACAGAAAGACTATGAGGCCAGCCTGGGGTACTAAGACTGACCCTATTAGGGATAATTAGCCTTTCCCAGAAATGACTCCCTAAATGGTTATTCAATCCCAAATGGTTAGCCTTAAAAATAAGTACATGTAAGTAACACTAAATGGACTCAGCAGGTTGTATGAATTTGGGGGGGAGACATGGAAGTGATTGGAGGGAGGAGATCATGTTAAAATATATATACACACACACACACACGTTTTTTGAGACAGGGTTTCTCTGTGTAGCTGTCCTGGAATTCGGTTTGTAGACCAGGCTGGCCTCAAACTTACAGAGATTTGGCCAGTTGGTAGTGGCACTCACCTTTAATCCCAGCACTCGGGAGGCAAAGGCAGGAGGATCTCTCTGAGTTCGAGGCCAGCCTATTCTACAAGAGGCAGTTCCAGGACAGGATCCAAAGCTACGATGAAACACTGTCTCGGGGAAAACAAACCAAAAAACCCTTAAGAGATCCGCCTGCCTCTGCCTCCCAAGTGATAGAATCAAAGGCGACTATAATTAATTAAAATAAAGGTTCACTGGGCTGAGGATTTTTCAGGCCCTGAATAAATCAGCACCACACAAACACAAAAAGGTTCGTAACTTCCAGAGAAATCTACCTAATATCTAGCGTCCTGTAAACAAAGACCGTCACCAAGTGACCCTAGTGAAAAGGAGTAAGATAAAGAAACAGTGCAACTAAGGTTTACTGAATAATCTCCACTTCGAGTCACTGTGTTCCAGGTCCTTGATAGAAAAGATCTCATTGACACACACCACAAACTTGGGAAGTACACACATGAAAGAGGTAGAAAACAAGACCTTAGAGCTTAACTCACTGGGGTTAGCACAGCCAACTCGAAAGTCAAACCTCAGCTGTCATACTGTCCTCACAACCACGATGAATTAACAAGTCAGGGCAGTCGTTAGGACTAGAAAACTGGTAAACATTAAGGAGCAAGCTGCAAAACCGCCTGACCGGAGCACCAGAGCAGCCAGCCCACGAACAAGACACTACTGATTCACATTTAAAAGAAGAGTCGGGCCGCCAAACTGAATTGACAGGCATCAACCACCCTCGAAGTTCAAAGGAATCTTGTCACCCCACCCCTGAGCCACAGGTCCTCCAACGCCAGAATCTGGGCGAGTATGGAGCCCCCGGGTCCCGCAGCGCCCCGTGCCCCCTGCCCGCGCGGCCACCAATGCCCATGAATGCAGAGCTCCTCGCGG
>LOEQ01002924.1:74505-85781 GCA_001685075.1 Bramus lutescens | reverse complement strand
AAAAAAGGAAAACTTTTCTACTTAGTAATCAATCCCCTCAAAGTCACATCCCTTCCCCGTCTTTTTCCATTTTAATAAATGGCACCACCATTCATCAGATGCTCAGCTGGTCATTGTGTTTTTACTTAAAATCCCACCAGAGGTAGGTGGATTGCAATGAATTTAAGGTCAGCCTAAGTTATAGAATGAGACTCTATCTTAAACTAAAAATGGGCTCTATAGTTGGCTCGGTGGCTAAGAGCACTCGTTATTCTTATAGAGAACAGGTTCAACTTCCAACACCCATATGTTAGCTCAAAACCATCTGTAACTGCAGTTCTAGGATATCCAATGTCCTCTTCTGGCCTCCACAGGCATCAAGCACACACATGGTACAAACAGATACATGTACACAAAACACTTATAAACATTTTTTTAAATGTTTTTAAGCAGGCTAGAGGTACATGCCTTCAATTACAACACTTGGGAGACAGAAGTAGTTCTATGAGTTCAAAGCCAGCCTCGTCTACACAGTGAGACCCTGGCTCAATAAAAAATAAAATAAACAAATAAATAAAACCAAACAAAACCAAATAACAGCTCTATTCCCTTTTTCTTCAAATCTACATGGAACCATCATTTGCTCACAATGAACCCAAATGATTCCAATTTAAACTTTGTTTTATTTTCCAGTATATATTCTACATCTATCCACATTATCTTCTTTTCTACCTCATATACCGTAACCATCTTCTCTACTAGAAAAACCTCCAAGAGCCTTTTTAATGACTGCCTTCTTTCTAGTCTGCCTTCCTATAATCTACTGCCTAAATAGTGGCTAGTATGATCTTCAAAACCAAATCCAAATAAATACATAAAAATAAAGAATATAAGAAAAAACAAAACAGAACACAAAAAAAGCAAATCCAGGGTATTGTCATCCCTCTGCTCGAAAATCTCCCAAGAGCTCATCACTCAACTTAGAATACAACCTTCATGTTTAAGTTGTTTTACGCAGGCCCTCTGTCTGGCCACTGCCTACTTCTCTAACTGTATTCTGCCCCTGTGGTATGCGACCCACACTTGAGACCTTTCCTTCTGCTATGCCCATTTTCTGCACTGTATTCCCACTTTCTGGAATGCACTCTCACCAGATCATCAGATGAGCTCCTTTTCCTCACTATTCAGACACAGCTCAAATACTACTCCTTCAGCCAACCAATCTGAAATATTCTCAGTTTTGAAAATCCAATGTTAGCAACTGACAAAAGCAAACAAATGGGCAGTCGGTGGGGTGTACACCTTTAATTCCAGCAATGGGAGGCAGAGGCAGATGATCTCTGCGGTAATTAAAGCCAACCTGGTCTACAAAGCAGGCAGATCTCTGAATTTGAGGCCAGCCTGTACTACAGATTGAATTCCAGGACAGTCAGGGCTACACAGAGAAACCCTGTCTTGAACCTCTCACCCCCAAAAAAGAAACAAGCAAACAAATGATCCTCATAAAATCTGTGGGGCAGATATTACTTTTTTCTTTCTTTTTCTTTTTTTGGTTTTTCAAGACAGGATTTCTCTGTAGCTTTTGGAGCCTGTCCTGGAACTCGCTCTGCAGGCTGGCCTCGAACTAACAAGAGATCTGCTTGCCTCTGCCTCTCAAGTGCTGGAATTAAAGGCATGTGCCACCACTGCCCAGATTTGGGGCAGGTACTTTTATTATCTCTAACTTACTGATAAGACAGTGGCAACTCAGAATTTAGGTGCTCACACATGGTCACAACCTAAGTGGGTGACAAAGCAACTTCAAGTTTTTCAGAAACCAGTGAAATAGTTCTTAAGTGGTTAATAACCCCAATAGCAACCCAAGACTCTTTCACCAGCATAGCACCTCTTAAATGCATTTGCTCTCTGACCTCTGCCACCATATTTGTACTATATAGTCATACCAACTGCCTCCTTAGCCTCTACCCCACCCCATTTCTCCATGTTGCCCCGACACATGATTCTACACTTGGTTATCAAGGTCCACAGTGCTCTTACAGCTAGCCACTCAGTCAGACAACCAACTTCTTGCTGGTCACTCATTTAGGCAACCAACAGGCCCGATACTATTACATAAGCACTTGTAATATACCTGTGAACAAGCAGAAAGAAAAATCCTAGACAGGCATGGTGATACATAGTAAAAATCCCCGCGCTTGGGAGGCTGAGGCAGGAGAATCACAAACACCAGCATGTAGTAGCCAGGCATGGTATATGCCTTTAATTGCAGCACTCAAGAGGCAAATACAGGTGGATCTCTAAGTTCCAGGCTAATCTAGTCCAAAGAGCAAGTTCTAGGATAGCCAGGGATATATAGAGAAATCTTGTCTTCAAACAAACAAACAAAAATATATGCTTGGCAGTCTTGAAAACAAAGAACCTGCTCCTGGGGTATCTGAAAATCTTTTGTCTCCCTCCCACTCTTTTTCTTCTATTGGAAAAGTCGAAAGGATGGAGGGAATGAAGACAAATAAACATGAGGAAATTATAGACAATGGACTTGCTTCTTCTTCTTTTTTTTTTTGGAGACAAGGTCTTTCTGTATAACTCTGGCTGTCCTAGTCCTGGAGCTCACTATGTAGATTAGGCTGGCCTCTGACTCAGAGAGCTCCTGCCTCTGCTCCTAAGTGTTGCGATTAAAGGTACGTGCCACCACCATCCTCTGGCTGACCTCTCCTTTTTCTAATCAACACCTCTGCGTATAGACCCCTCGGACTGTTTGTTATATCCTTTTACTACCTCTACCTAGCTCTGAATCCAGCTCACATTTCATATCCTGTCAATCTTTCCCAGCATCCTGGTTCATCCATCTTTTTGTAGAATCTTTTCTGTACTACCACCTACCCATTTTAAGTGCAGGCCCTTATGCTGGGTAACTAAAGAACAGTGAGCCTTTGAAGAAAATCATCTTGCTTCCCATCTGTTCCATCAGCATCTAGAACAGTGTTTTATAAATGCTAGATGTTCCTAAGTGCTTACTGACTCAATGGAGGAGCAGGGTGTTTGGACACAGGTCTAGATACTTACCCTAGGGATTCATGGTGATGGAAAATGATGGAAGTAATCTAATTAGAATGCTGGGCTCTCCTGACGGCTAGCAGCTCACCTGTTTGATGATGTATGTTAGCTCCTCAATTTCTACTGCTTTATCATCAAAGAGGGACTTGCGCTTTGCCACTGCAGAGACAGACGAGGTGTTACAACAGGTAAGGGTAATAACAAGGCTCAGAGGGCTAGGAATACAGTTCAGTGGTAGAGGCCTTGCTTTAAGGCACAAAGGCCTGGTTTAAAATCCCCAGAACCATAGGAAAAACAAAACCTCCACGAGCCTTACTTCCTAGTATGGTTTCACTGTCCCACTCCCACCTAGGAAAGATCTACCAAACACTCACAGATTGTTAGCTTCTCCAGCTTGGCAAATGTATTACTGAGATCTTTCCCAATGCGCCTGTAAAGGATCATCAGTGAAAAGGCTGTGGTAAAGGGCAAGAGGCAGGCTATTTCCATAAGCCCCAACACAACCAACCCCACTCAGCCAAATCAACACAGGCAAATTGACTTCTCAGCCACTGTATCACCCTACCACAAAGTCTCTCTTAACTCACTTGGCCATAAGGGTAAATTCACTGCGTTGTCTGGCAGCACGGAGAGCTGGTTTATTTGTTTGGATTCCATTCTAAAAGGTAATGTCAATAAGTGACTGCTTTAGTTCCCTTCACGATTCACCGCTCCCTCACAATCCCACTAAACACTCTAGTGCTGTTAGCATCAGACAATCTATAAATTTATCATGGAGTTATAGCTAAGAAAAAACCTTTTTTCCATGAATGAGAAGGCTTAAAGTTTAAAATTAATGAACTGTTGCTAGCTAAAGAAGAACAGGGCTATGTAGTAGAAAAATTCAAATATGAGCAAGAAGATTTAAATAAACAGTTTCGCTGTGCTGTGGAACAACATAACATAGAAGTAGACGCAGGTTTAAATCTTGACTCATAGTCTGTGGTATTCAGAACAAGTTACTTAAACTATTCTTAATCTCTACTGAAGACAATTCTTCCACTCTTACTGGTAACATTCGATAATCTAAGATCTGTTAAGTAAATTTAGATACCTAGCTGATAAAACGTAAGCATTAGTTGGGCTCACACCTGTCTTTCCACTCCGGGTCCTTACCTGACGGCTCTGCAGCGACTTACAGGCGGACAGGAACTCCTGGGTCCGATCCCGGCAGGACATGGTGTCGGGAGGGGAAGGGACCAGGGCCACCGGGGTGGACAAAGGAGCGATGTCGCTGCTGCTACTGATAGCAGTTGCAGGGAACAGAACCTGTGTCTTTGAAAGACCCAGGTAGACACCCTGATCCGTGTTCTTAGATCCGTAGCGTTTCCGCGGGATCATTGAGTCGCATAACCTCGGTCTGTTGTGGAGAAGAGAACGTCATTCTCCAGACAGCCTCTTTCCCCAAACTCTTCCCTCAACTAGCAAATCCTCAGGCCCTTTCCCGTATTTGACAGACTTTCGAGTCCAAGGCCACCCGTAGATCCTGCAGCCCGGCCACGGCGAGAAGGGTCAGCTTCCTCCAGGCCCAAGGCGAGCTCCTCAGATTCTCCTTACAACTTGGCTCTGACGGCCAAAGCACCGGCCGGTGGCCCTAAAGTCGAGAAAACAGCCAGAGCCTGGTCCTGCGGCCCTGAGCCTCTAGTCAAACCTTTGCAGTTGGCCCAGATCCTAATCGTGCCCTCTGGTTTACGTGTTTTCCTTCACCCCCTCACGGGAAACCGGCAACCGACCTCCAGAAGTGGACACACTAGGGTGGGCGGAGGGGGAAACCTCTTAAGTGTTTATTTAAAACAGGAAGTCCCACCTCCATCAAAATTCCGCCTGTTGGAAGACTGCAGCCACTGATTGGACAGGGCCGACGTCTTTCTCAACAAGGCCTTTCCTAATTGGACAGCGAGGTATGCGCTTTCGCGGAGCCGCCAGCAGGACTTGCCCCTGCCTCCCTTCTTTGCCCCTTCCCCCACCGTCAAGCCGCTGCCCCTGAGCTGAGACGACCGACAAAGACTGGACCCACATTTGAGCGAAGCCCTACCTCCTCTGCTGCCTACCGCCGCCGCCACTGCCACTCTCCCTAGGCCGTCACCGCCTCCTCACCGGACTTGTAAACCGCCGAAGTCGGACCCAAGAGCAGGAGCCGCCACGTCACCCACGCGTAACCCCACCCCCCGTGACGTGTTACCGCGCCACGCCTATTTTTCTAAGCCCGGAGACAGGAAGAACACACCCCTGCCCCTGCGAGCTCACCTCCGCTTTCCCATTGGCTAGGTTGCCGCCGCGGCCCCGCAGAAACAGATCCCAAGGGGCTGGGCCAGAGGCACCTTAAAGAACCCATGGTCCCTGCACCTACAAAGCTGGAAGCTGAGGCTTAAGTGCTTTCGGCAGATCCACAATATTAATTTTTATTCTCTGGATGTTGGGGAGGACGAGAACAGGGTTGGAGTCAGCCCTTTTCTGGTTCCTTGTGACTTCCCTCACGTTTGAGCTCCGGGATCTGACTGTCCTGCTTTTGAGTCTGTTCTGAGGGCCTCTTGCTTGATCCCCTACGGCTGAACATGGATAGCCTGTGCCACAGCACGGTGATCAGAAGATTTTCGTTAGATCTTTGCGGCTGCCTGTGTTGTCCAAATCGCCTCCGGTGCCTGCAAAGGCCACGAAGCCACTTTGTTCAGTTCTGCTCTTATATTTTTGATTGTGAGCCTCGCCTTTAATGGCTGAGCCATCTCTCCAACCCCAGTTCTGATCTCTCTAATCCAACCTCTTGGGGCAGCCCTTTCTTAGTTACTTCCCACTTCCATTCCCCCTCCAGCGACCCTTTTGAGTCTGGTCCTACCTTCCCTGCCTTCCTCTTTCCCGTTCTCTCTTGCTTGGTCATCAGAGGCCTGACGGTTCTTGTCTTGACAGCAGCCCATGGCCCGAGAGGCGCAGGACTCTGCCACCCTCCCCAACCTGCCTAACTCTGGGCCTAGCTTTTGTGACGTCAGGTCTCCCACAGCCCGGGTAAGGGAACCCCTCCCATGCACAAGCCACCTCTCCTTTCTCCCATCACAAAAGGTT
Source organism: Bramus lutescens (assembly GCA_001685075.1). Lineage (NCBI taxonomy): Eukaryota > Metazoa > Chordata > Mammalia > Rodentia > Cricetidae > Bramus > Bramus lutescens. The sequence goes on along the minus strand of LOEQ01002924.1, from coordinate 79,649 downwards.
CAGGATCTGTGTGTGTTGGACTGTTTATTAACAAAATGAGCAAGGGCCTTCAAGGACTGGTGGATCCAGGCCGCTTCTTTTTCTTTCTTCTTGTTTGGAGTGTCCCTTGTGTCTGATCCAAATTGGGGAGCTTCCGCTTGGCAGCTGCCTCCAAAGATGCCCAAAGTTCATCTGTCTCTGTGTCTTCTGGGGGCACCATGTTGGACTCTTGAGGTTCTTGGGGCTCATCCTGATGAGTGAGAAGGAAACTCAAGAATCAGTGTCAAGGGAGTAAACTGGCAGAAAGATAATGCCTCTGGACACCACTACTTTGATCTAGAAGCCAAAGCTATTGTGTTCTGGAGTACCTCACCCTTGGCGATATGCCTATAAAGGCTTGAACATCCTTCAGGGAAATTAAGTTACAGTAAAGAGACAGCCGTGGTCTATGTTTAAGCTGCCTCCCATTCTCTCCACCGAGAATCCCTTGCCATCATGCCTTTGGCTCCCACATTCCTACACCTAAGTAGTTGCTCACCTCCCAGTTATCCCTGCCTGACAGGAGAAGGCAGTTCAGTTGAGACTTGAGATAAACCTGTAAAATAAAAGGGGTCTTGAGTCCAGACGAGCTGAGACAGAAACTTGAACGTGGGGCACAGGGAGCAGGAGAGGCTCCAGAAAAAGATGTTAGAGGGAGTGAATGCCGGAGGGCTGGGCTCTCACCTTATGCTCTAGCCCACGTGGATTTCGGATCCTGTGTATCCTCAAGACTCTGTCCAAGCCACAAGAGGCTAATAGGGGCTTAGAAGGGTGGCACTGCAGCCCACGGACACTGCCTGCCAGCCCCTTCAGACAGCCCAGTAGACGCCCTGGAGAAGGCGGAGGCATCAGTGCTAATTGCCTAGCTGATGGACATCTAATTAGCTACTGGTCAAACCACTTATGTTTCAGTACTTAATCCTCAAAATACCCTAGAAACAGGAGTTACCAGTGATATTCCAATTTTACAGGTAAGGAAACAAAGACACAGGGAGCAAATAACTAGTCCAAAGTCAGTTTTTGGTAAGACCAAAACTTGAACTCAGGGAAGGAATGTGGCACTGTCAGGGCTCAGTGACCCACCCCGCCCCTGTACTACCTTTCTGTTTGCCCCTCTCCCCCTCAAGCAACCCACTGTCCACTCACCTTGCCGAAGATCAATTTCTGCTAGCTGCCCATGAGTGTTCCCTACGATGACAGAACTGTGGAGGAGACCACACAGGGCTCAGCACAACTTCTGGAGTCATTCCAGATTCCCCTCCTCTCAATACTCACTTGCCCTCAGGAGTAAGGGTCATGGCTGTCAGGGGGTACTCTCCATAGGTGGCCTCTAGGACTGGCCGGCGCTGAGGAGAGACTGGGTCATAGACACGGACCTAGAGGAAGACTGTGGTATCACAAGAGTATCCTTACCTACACTGGCCCCCATTATCTTCATATCTAGCATCAACCTTCTGAAGACTGCTTACTATTTAATTTTCTTTTTTTCAAGACAGGGTTTTTCTGTGTAGCTCTTGCTGTCCTGAAACTTGCTCTGTAGACCAGGTTGGCCTCAAACTCAGAGAGATCCACCCCCATCTGCCTCCTGAGTGCTCTGATTAAAGGAGTGCCTGGCAAGACTGCTTACTATTTATAAGCCCCTCAGAGAAACTTCCTCATTTGAGGTATGTCCCTCATCTCATCTCAGAATGTTGGGGCAACAACTGCTTAGGAGCATGAGCACAGGCTGAGGGCAGGTGTCTATGTCTGAGAATATGTAAACATTTTGTCTCTCATATGCACATCTGACGGTGGCAGAGAAACAGAAAAGCAAGCTGGACCAAAGCTAGAGGGTGGTGGATTTCAAGCAAGAAATCTTAGCCTTACCAAGGGAGGGGTGGGGAGCTCTTCATATGATATGAACAAAGGCCTTGTATCTAAATTAGACTTTAATGTGAAGGACTATACAAATGGCAAATAGTGACCCAACCTGCTCAAGTCAAATGAAGTAAGTCACAAAAGATCCCTAGCCAAGAGCTGACACCAGAAAGGCGTCCTCAGAGTATATTAGACACATGAATATTGCTGTTGCTTTTTCTTTTATTCTTTGGCTCTTTACGTAATCTTGGGGGCCCGCTACCCAGCTCCCAAATAAACCATATACATGAAGTTTTTTTCTTACTTACAAATGCCCGACTTTAACTTAGCTTGTTTCTATCCAGCTTTCCTTAAATTATCCTATCTACCTTTTGCCTCTGGGCTTAGACCTTTCTTTCTTCTGTATGTCTTACTTTCACTCTTCCTCTGTGGCTGGGTATGTGACTGGCCCCTAGAGTCCTCCTCTCCTTGTTCTTGCTCCTTCTTCCTCTTTTTTCTCCCAGGTTTCTCCTTCTATACTCTCTGCCTTCCAGCCCCACCTAATCTTTTCTCCTGCCTCGCTATTGGCTATTCAGCTCTTTATTAGACCATTAGATGCTTTAGACAGGCAAAGGATCACAGCTTCACAAAGTTAAACAAATGTAACATAAACAAATGCAATACATGTTTGCACCATTATACAAATGTGCCACAAAATAAACAATATTTTACAACACATGAGGACTACAAAGTTATTCTATGATCAGAATATGCCCAGTCTTGTCAGATCTCATGAGCCTGCTTAGCAGTAGATGGGAGGACTATATAATTGTTTTGACAACCTGATATCTACTCATGATATCTGTTCCCTATGGAACCTAGTCTGAAAGGAATACTCCCTTTGCTTTCCCTTCTAGGTAGGAGAAATAGAAAGTCATAGTTCAAGAAATTCCATCCTAGAATGCAGTAAAGGGAAAGTCATTGGCTCAGCCATGGGCTTGACCAGCTGAGGAAATATGAGCTCCTTTGAGAGCCCAGGAGAGAAGAAGACAGTGAGATACCATAGGAACCTATTCTGCTAGGAGACAGTTTTTTCTAGAAAGTTGTTTCAATCCAGGAATAAGCAAAAGAGTCTCACCTGGTGGTACCCTGTGCATGTGACAAGCTTCTGTGACCCAGGGAGGAACTGTATATCCTGGTCCCAAATAGGAACCCGTAGATCCAGCCAATCATTCCGCACCTTGTGTGAAGGTACATACGGAACACAAGATAAGCCTGACCTGCTCCTTCGGTCCTTCATCCCCCGAAAGCCCATATAAGCCCCAATCACAGTCAGTGGCCTCCACTTCCTCCAACTTCAAACAAAGCATCCCCCCTATCCCTCATCACTTACATTCTTGGCCCTGAACACTGGCTGCTCAGACCTCTGTAGGTCCCATACTTTCAAAGCATTCTCTTTCCCACATGTGGCAACCACATGAGTATGTGCTGGGTCCTGGCGCATCCTACACACCCCAGGACCCACCTTCAGTTCCAAGAGCTGAAAAGAATTAAAGGCAAGTCAGTCCCTGAGTCCTTAGCCCTTAATATTCTGTCCACCAAATTCCCCATTAGACCCCTACACCCTGGATCCCACTCTCTCAAACCACTAGTGCAGGTGAACCTTACTGGGTCAGGTGATGCTTCCTTGTCCTCGTCATACCAGACTCTAAGGATCCCAGAATCCACACACGTAATAAGGGTGCTACAATCAGAGAAAGGAACATTGGGATTTTAAAAAGTGTAAACCAGGTTTAGTGGTTCATACCTACCTGTAAAGGGTACGGGAAGTGGGGACGACGACGACCAGGAATTCAAAGTTAGCCTGAACTACTTATAGAATTCAAGGCCATCCTGGCTATATGAGACCCTGTCTCAAAGACAAACAAACACGAACACAAACCAAACAAAAATAACATAAATCAAGAAGCCCAAACCTTTTCCCAGGCTCTGGACAGCCTGAACCTATGCTCTTCCTCACATCTGCCTACCTAGATTTTAGCTCTATATTGCTTGCCTGGGCTATGACAAACAGCATCTCTAATGCTCCTCATTCCTACAGGCTCAAAGCTCAGCCCATGGCACTTCCTGTACAAAACCCAACATATTGTCCATTTCCTATGAAATAAAATCTCAACTTTGTACAAAGCCCTTTCCATTTAATCTCAACCAAATACAAAGCCAAACCTACATGTATAAAAAAATGCTTCCTTGACTTTAACCTCCAAATGCTATTTGTCCTATGTATACAGCCTTTTAGTCTTTTAACACTTAGTCTCTGCTCAGTTAGTGTCTACTTTTTAGAATGTTCTTATCTCTTGTCCGTCAAGATTATCCTTGTCAAGACCTAGTTCAAAACTCTACCCTCTGCATATTCTTTCTGGAGCTCACCTATTGAATCACTAACGCAGCCTTCTCTCCAATCTAGAGAAGCTGCACCTAGATAACTAAAGATAACTAACCTAACCTACGGGAATCTTCCTTCCTGGTCATCTCTTTGGAAGTTTCATTATCTTGTTGGTTTTTGTCAATCACTACTTAAAAGCATGCTCGAAAGCATGAGAATACTTGCACAAAACATTATAAAGGAGCTTTATGAAGGCACATATTTTACCCAGACCCTTGGACTTTTCCCTGATATCTGGCATTCAGTAGCTTTCCAATAAATGCATGTTATAGGAATGAATGAAAGCAAGAACACGGTTTGCAATCACCCATAGGCTGTATCATCTAAGGGTTTAACTTCAGCATTCAGTTCACCTAAGGGAGACTCAATGCTCTTCCTGTGACCTGAGCTAGGGTATGCTCCTTACCCATCGGCCTGGGCGAGACCTCGGAACGTGCCCTCCCCGCCTGGGCAGTGTCTCTGCCTCTGGAATGTACCCTCCTCGGCGTTAAAGTGCTTCACAGTCCTGTCCGCGCAGCCCACCAAGATCTGCCAGCAGAGAAGGGAAGGATGGGAGAAGGGAAGGGCTGCCGGGCCCGTCTCCTATCTCAGGACGGGCGAGTGGTCACTCACCTGGGTCTCGCCACCTGCGCCCCAGCACAGAGCATTCACCGCCTCCTCACGCCTCGGCTGTCCGGACGGCGTGAAGTTTGACGCATGTTTCCGCTGAAGGTTCACCCCTGAGGGACGAGGACGTCAGTCACGCTGGAGTGACAAGCGACTTCTACACTTTTGGACGAACAACTCAAACACTCACCTTTCAGGATCCCCGTCTCGGTGCCGACCCACACATGGTTTCCTAGGG
>LOEQ01002924.1:32484-46146 GCA_001685075.1 Bramus lutescens | reverse complement strand
TGTAGCTTTGGAGCCTGTCCTGGAACTCTCTCTGTAGACCAGGCTGGCCTCAAACTCACAGAGATTCACTTGTCTCTGCCTCCTGAGTGCTGGGATTAAAGGCATTTGTCAACACTTCCTGGCTAAATTTTTTTTAAATGTATGTACTTTATGGGCTGGAGAGATAACTTATCAAGTAAGAGCACTTTCTGCTCTTGAAGAGGACTTGGGTTTTACCATCGAAATGGTGGTTTATCCATAGTTCCCGATCCAGGCGTTCCAATCTTCTCTTCTGACCTCTACAGGCATCAGGCACACATGCAGTGTATAATACATTCATGCAGATAAAGAAATCATACACATAACAAAAATAAATCTTTTAAAAATAGTTTATCTTCATTGTTGTTGGTGAGATGGCTCATTAGTTAAGCGCTAGCTACTATAATAGAGGATCCAGGTGTGATTCTCAGCATGTGTAACTCTTCTGGATTCCATGGGCACCAGGCATACATGTGCATAGACACATACAGCTAAAATGTCATACATAAAAAAATAACAAACTAAACAAAGCAAAATGAGACCTAGTTTTGCTCCTTACAGCTACCATGATGCAGGGAAGCCTCAGAAACTGAGTTTGTCTGGAAGGGTCCTAGCAACACTCTGCCTCCAGACCTCCAGGTTGTGGGAAAACAGGTGGGAACTCAATCCCCTGAAATCTGCAAGCTCTGGACCCTGACATGTACAATCATCTTGAAAGCTAAGCAAGGCCTGGCCTGGTTCTTATTGTCTGGGAGGCCACCTGGGAATACCAAAGTACTATAAGACTGTGTCAAAAATGAAAAAAGGCGTATGGTATCTCCTGCCTGTAATCCAGCATTGCAGAGGCAGGGGAGGTGGGTCTACATACGTGTGTCAGAGGACGACTTTGAAGAGTCTATTCTCCTTCCACCGTGTGGGTTTCAGGGACTGAACTCAAGTTATCAGGATGAACAGCAAGCACCTTTGCCTGCTGATCCATTTCCTTGGCCAAAGATTAAAAATAAATTACCTTGTGGAGGCAAATGCTCTAACACTGGGCTACATCCTCAGTCCTTGGATAGAAAAAAACTTAAGACTTTCATGATTGCCTAAGTGGGGTGAACAGGCTGTAAGGGAAGATGGGCAGGTTGGGCCATCAAGTCGTTTAGGGGAGACAAGAGAATGAGAGGCAGGAAGGTGAGCAGTGCCTTGGTGGCATTCTCGGTTTAGGGTCTGAAGGACCTGCAGGTGGAGGCTTCCATCAGGGGAGAGTCTACAACTCAGCGCAGGGCAAGATCTAGAAACACTTGGGGTGGAAGTGGGGGCATGACACTAGTGTGAAGGAAGAAGGGAGAGATCGGAGCCAAGGGCTGACCGTATCTGTAGGATGGACAGTGGAAGGGACCCTAACAGAGAAAGAATAGAAGCAAACAGCCCTAGGTGTGGAGATAAGGAGGCAAGAAGGTGCCAGGTCAGTGTCAGATAGAGTAGGTGGCCTTCAGATTGGTGGCAAGGGTATTACTGTGGTCCACAGGGTGTCATCTTCTCTGGAGCCTCTAGGGGAGAATGGAAAAGTGGAGTTTTCTCAATGTATGTGTTTCTAGATAGTATTAGTTGGAGTACCTGGTTGTCCTGAGAACTAAAAGAACTTATTGGAAGGCAATCAGGAAATGCCAGAAGAAAGTAGGATTAGAGTCGGGAAATGGGCAGGAAGCAAGCGTTCAGAAGCAGGAAGTTTGATTGTCTTTTGACTGGAACTGCCTGGGATGCTGCCACAGGGGATGTACTGCCAAGGTCCCTGTGGCTGGGCACAAAAGCACAACGCACAAAGGCATAGCCTCCCTAGGTGGGGTGTGGGTGGTGCTGGAGTTCGCAGTGTGCTCAGCTTGAATGGCCCTGGTATGTCCTGAGTCTCAGGACTAAGATGGTTATTGTTTTTTAAGTGTTCTCTATTTTTAAAAAAAAATAAAATAGGGGCTGGAGAGATGACTCAGCCATGAAACAAGACAGGTATCTTCCACACACCTGTAACTCCAGCTTCAAGGAGAGAGTAGAGAGGAGGATTACTGGGGCTTGTTGACAAGAAAGTATTAGCTCCAGGTTCAGGGAGAGACACTGCCTCAAAGGAATAGTTGGCGAGCAATAGAGGAGGGTACCCAAAGCCCTCTTTCAGCCTGCACAGATAAGTAAATATTTTTAAAAATTAAATCAGGGTCAGTGAAATGACTCAGTTGGCAAAGTAGCCTGCTACTGAGCCTGATGACCTGAGTTTGATCCACAGAACCCACAGAGTGGAAGGGAGAACTGACTCCTGCGAGTTGTCCTTTGAGCTTCATGTGTACGCCTGTGCATATGCATTGCATTCCCCCGTAAGTAAATGTAAAAAGTAAAAACAAAGCAAACAAACCAAAAAAGCTTTTTTTTTGTTTTTTCCAGATTGACTTTCTCTGTGTAACAGCTCTGGCTGCCCTGGAACTCACTTTGTAGACCAGACTGGCCTCAAACTCACAGAGATCCACTTGCCTCTTCCTCCCAAGTGCTGGGATTGAAGGTATGCACCACCACCACCTGGTCTATTATTTGTATTTTATGTGCAAAAAACACATTATGGTAGGCACATATTGGTTAGCAAGAACAGTTATTGAGAAGCAAAACTACAGAAGCCAAAAGGCAAGATTAGGAAGTACATTTAGGGACTTTTTCTGGATCTAGGAACTATAGACCAGGTCTTTGATGGACTAAGTCTTTGTTCCTGTTGGGGCCTCCATGAGAAGTGCTAAGGTGTTAGTCCTGTTACACCAGATTTCCTGGAACTGCTATTATACTCAGTTCTAAGCAACCATGTGGGTGCTGGGAATCCAACCCTGGTCCTTTGCAAGAACAGCAAATGCTTTTTTGTTTGTTTGTTTGTTTGTTTGTTTTTTGTTGTTGTTCAAGACAGGGTTTCTCTCTATAGCCCTGGCTGTCCTGGAACTAGCTCTATATACCAGGCTGTCCTCGAAATCCACCTGCTTCTGCTTCCTGAGTACTGGGGTTAAAGGTGTGCACCGCTGCCCCTGCTACCGCCACCACCCAATTCAGCTGTACAACAAATACTCTTAAGTGCCGAGCCATCTTTCCATTCCCTTGTTTTTTTCAGGATAAGTCTCATGTGGCTCAGGCTGGCTGACCTCAGATTTGCTATATAGTCCAGGCTGGATTTGAATTTTTTTTCTTTTTCTTTCAGAATGTGTGTTGATTTAGGGCAGATGTTGGTTCTGTCCTTCCACTAGAGAATCCTAGGGATTAGAGTCAACTCAGGTTATCAGACTTGCTAGCAAGTACCTTGACCTGACAAGTCATCTTGATGCCTCCCCTCCCCCTAAAAAATCCATTTATGAAGGGGCTGGAGACATGACTCAGCAGGTAAGCGCACTCGTGGCTCTTGCAGGGTGTTATGATTATGACAGCAGTCAGTACCTTAGTGGGTGAGGGCCACAGGCAGGAGACAAATGAGGCATGCAGACAGAGCTTGAGTGTGGAGTTTTTTGAGAGAAGGGTAAAGGGGAGGTGAGAGAGAGAGAGACAGAGAGAGAGAGAGAGACAGAGACTCTCTCTGTCTCTGTCTCTCTGTCTCTGTCTCTCTCTCTGTCTCTCTCGCAAGACCTGCTTGCCTCTTCAGAAGAGCAGGGTGTGACACACTGTGCCAGGTTCCCACCTGGCAGGGCCTAGGTGTGCCTGGATTCTAATACAGGGGACCTGGATTTGGTTCTCAGCACCTATATGGTGGCTCACACCCATCTGTGACTCCAGTTCCTTGCCTCTGCTGGCATCAGACATGGGCTGGGTTTCCTTTGCTCTCCTCCCCTCCCTTCCCCTCTTCTCCCCTCCCCTCCCTTCCCCTCCTCTCCACTCCTCTCTCATCCTCTCCCTTCTTCCTCCACTTGTCCTCCTTTCTAGCCCCGAGGATCAACACTAAGGCCAGTTGGTGTTGAGCAAATGTTGCACCTCTGAACTGTGCCTCAGCCCTCACCTGCCTTTGTTTATCTGGCTCTGCCTTTAACTGTTGGTAACAAACCAAAATTAAAACCAAAACAACAAACTCTAAACCAACAATAAAATCTCACAGTTCCCCCCGCCAAAAAACCTAAAATCTTCCATTGTATAACCTTTGTATTTGGGAGACTGAGACAGAGGGATTGTCACAAGTTCTAATCCAGTCTGGACTACACAGTGAGATGCTGTCTCAGAAAACCAAAATCCCAAACTGAAATAGAACCAAACAAAACACTTTAGCCTGAGCAAGAAGGCATGCTACCTTGTTCTGTAGCAGAAATAAAAGCAGGTTCTTTTCTGCATCATACAACATCCTTGTGGATGTTATTTCTAACAGGAGTCTTGTCAGGTAGCCAGATTTAAAAAGCTGTGCTTTGTCCCAAGAAAGTAACCTTTAACTTAAAAAGCTTCTGATTCTGATTGCCTGTCTTATTTAATAATGTGTTGCCTTGGCAATACCATTTAAACTCTCATCTCTGTTTTCTAGAAGGTATAAATACCTGTGAATTTTCTTTGTTAAGCCAGGGGGGACCATCTGTACACCCCTCCTTTCCCAAGTGCATGAGGTCTGAAAGAGATTCTCCCTCCCTCTCGTTCTCCCTTCCCCCCTCCTTTTTTCTTTTTCTTTTTTAATTTTTTGAGACAGAGTTTCTCTGTAAAACAGTCCTGGCTGTCCTGGAACTCACTCTGTAGGCCAGACTGGCCTCGAACTCACAGAGATCTGCCTGCCTCCACCTCCCAAGTGCTGGGACTAAAGACGTGTGCCCCCACCACCCGGCTTTTTTGGTGTTTTGGGCCTAGCCTCACTATGCCTCTGTAACGGGCCTCACACTTCAGAGATCCACCTGACTCTGCCCCCCAAATTCTGGTATTAAAGGCGTGGCTGACATCTGGAAACTTCTTAACCAAACAGGGAGTTTGAAAATCTGATGTTTGTCTTCTTGCTGTTGGCTTGTTTGGAGATGGCATAGTCCTAGACTGTTGAGAGTGTTATTCAGTGTTATGTAACTTTCTCTGGGGAGGCTATTTCTATTTACCTTAGCTAGAACAGCAACAACAGACTAAAGAAACAGTTTCTACCCAAGGTTAGCTTGCTTGGTGACCAATGAGCCCACTGGTCCTCTGGAACCCAGGTCCTCTGAAAGGATCACCCACTGCTCTTAGCACTGAGCCATCTCTCCAGCCCTGGTGGTGCAGCATTTTCCTGGTGCTACCCATTTCTGTACTGGGTAGCAAGAAGAGGAAACTGGAGGTCCTAGTGGTTAGGCACTCTGCCCCTGGACCACCCTGACTAGAGCCTGGATTGCAGGAGCTTGAGTGTCTCTAACAGTCTTCTCAGGTGGCTGTCTGTGGGGACCATTTTAAAAAAATATTTATTTTAATATTTTATTTTTTAATATTTATTTTATTATTTTTAATATTTATNACAGATGGTTGTGAGTCACCATGTGGTTGCTGGGAATTGAACTCAGGACCTTTGGAAGAGCAGGCAAATGCTCTTAACCGCTGAGCCAACTCTCCAGCCCCATGTGGGGACCATCTTTAAGGACTGTGCCAAATATGCTAACACCTTGGCTTTAGACTTATGACCTCCAGAGCCGTGGATATCAGCCCATTATTCTGAGTCACCCAGTGTGTGGCACTTGGAGAAGTCACCCATGAACCGCTTCTCATATAATTTTTTCAGTAATTCCTTATCAAAAGACTTTTTAGACTTCTTGTACCATAACCGTCATTAAAAATAGTGTACATTATGACCTGGTGGATGTGTGTGTTTTTTTCTCTGTCTTTTTTTTTCTTTGTTTTTCAAGACAGGGTTTCTCTGTGTAACAGCCCTGGTTGTCCTAGAACTCACTTTGTAGATCAGGCTGGCCTCGAACTCACAGAGATCCTCCTGCCTCTGCCTCCCAAGTGCTGGGATTAAAGACATGCACCACCACCACCACCCCATGTGTTTTTCTCTTTGTAAGTTCAAAAGGAGGTTCATCAGGTAAAGATAAAGGTGCTTGCCTCTAAGCCCAGTAACCTGAGTTTGATCTCTAGAAGGAGAGAACTGACTCCCCCAAACTGTCTTCTGATGTCTACATGTGCTCTGTGGCCCTCATGTACATGTGGTGTGCACACATACATGATAAATAAATATAGCAAAAACCCTCAGACAAAAGCTTCAAAGAGTACTGTTTAATCCTGTATGCCACACTGTGCAAATGTATCCTAAACTACTGCATTTAGGGAAAATTCTGAAGTCTCAAGGGCAGATCAGTGGCAAAGTGCTTCCTAGCATGCACAAGATCATGACCTAGAGAGGTGGCTCAGTGGTGAAACACACTGGCTGCTCCTCCAGTGGAGCCGGGTTCAATTCACCGCATCCATGCGATGGCTCCCACCTATCTGTAACTCCAGTTCCAGGAGATTCAATGCTCTCTTCTGGCCTCTGTGGACAGCAGGCACATGTACATACATGCAGATAAAACACACATTCAAATAAAATATTTAAAGAGTATTGTTAATCATGACTTGCACATGGGGCTACAAACCATATTTGGAAGTTTGTCTTAAGACCAAGCCTCTCAAGGGCGGAGGCCCTGTCATTATTTCTTCAGGTATAACAGCTCTACTTTCCCGGGAAGGAGATGAAAGCTCAGAAACATACAGAAGGTTGTCCAGCTCATAGGAGAAGTCAATGTTGAGACAAAGTCTTGGTTAGGTTCCACCTTCCTGGCTTGGTTCTGCCATGACCAATCTGGTTCCAAGAAAGCACCACTCTGTGCCTGGAGAGATGGTTCAGTAGTTAAGAGTACTTGCTATGCAGTTATGAGGATCAGAGTTCATATTACAGCACTCTGGCAATAAACTCTGTAAATGCCTGGAACTCCAGCTCTGGGGGATCTGACATCCGAGTCTGGCCTCTTTGTGTGTGTGCATGTGCATGCACACAACACACACACACACACACACACACACACACACACACGCAAAGACAAAGACACATATACATACACTAAGTAAATCTTAAAAAAAGAAAGCATCTTGTCCAAGGGTGGACCTCTATTCACATCACCTTAGCAGATGTTTCTCTGGATATTGTTGTCTAGATATAAAACATCTTCTTTGTTTTGTATTGAAGTCTGGTCCCCCTCTTAGTGGACTCCAATAAGAAGCAACTGGATCAAGAGAATGCTAACTTTAAAAATAGGATGCCAGAAAGTGGGGCCTGGTTGGAGCAAGTATTCATTGGGTGTTGTCTTTGAAGGATGTCCCTTGTGTGGACCTTTCTTAGTGAGCATCTTTGCCTATCGTGCCCTCTCTGCCAAGACAGTCTGTCTCACTAGAGGCACAGAAGTGTGCAGCCAAGTGACCATGGACTGAAGCCACTGTCTTCCTTCTTTTAAATTGTTTATTACAATGACAACCAAGACATCAGGTAACCAGGCTCCTTCAAGGCAGAGACTGTCTACAGTGGGCATGGTGGAATGGCACCAGAGGTGAGGTGAGTGTAGAGAGAACTATAGAAAGACAAGATCCATCCTCTTTAGGACCCACACATACAAACCCACTTGGGGACAGATTTTCAGGGAGGACCAGAGAGGAAGAGGAGGAGGGTGCATGTGTGCATGTATTTATATGTGTGTGCACATGTGTATGTCTTAGTTACTTTCCTATTTCTGTGAAGAGACACCATGACCAAAGCTTATAAGAGGAAATATTTATTGTGGCTCATGGTTTCAGAGGGTTACAGTCCATGATCCTCATGGCAGGGAGTATGGTAGCAGACAGGCAGGCATGGCAGTGGAGCAGTAGCTGAGAAATTACTTCCTAATTTACAGGCGAGAGAGAGAGAGAGAGAGAGAGAGAGAGAGAGCACTCTAACTGGGAATAGCACTGGCTTTTGAAACTTCAAAGCCTGCCCCCTCATGACACACCTCCTCTCAAAAGGCCACACCTCCTAATCCTTTTGAAACAGTTCCATCAAATATGGACCAAGCATTTAAATATATGAGCCTATGGGGGGCATTCTCATTTAAACCATCACTGTATGTTTACATTCATGTGTGCACATGTACATGGAAGCCAAAGGTTGACATGGAATATCTCCTTTTATCAGGGTGGCCTACAACTCATGCAGATCAGCCGGCCTTTGCCTGAGTGCTGGGGTTAAAGGCAGCCACCATCATGCTGGACTTCTGCCTTTTTTTGTGACAGGGTCTCTTGCTGAACCCAGACCTTGCCATTCTGGCTAGCCTGGCTGATTAGAGAGCTCTCCCATCTCCAGTATCTCTGCTCTCCAGTATTGGGATTACAGGTTTGCCAGACTTTTATGTAGGTGCTAGGAATCCAAAACTGTGATCCTTACAGTTGTCCAACAAGTACTTTGCCCACTGAACCATCTCCCCAGTCCTCTCATTGTCTCTTAGTTGCCATTTTCCTGCTTATCCCGACACATCACCTTCCTTCTCTGCCAAGTCCTTCCTCCCAGCTATCTATCTCTGCAGTGTCTTCCAGTGCTCCTGCATTCTGGTTCCTCTCTGATCAGCTCTCCCTCCTCCAGGCTGAAAGCTGATGCCTTACTGAGGTGCCCTGAGCCCCAGTGTGTGAGTTAAGTGCTGTTTTTTTTCTTTCTGGATCCTGAAGGAAGCATAGGTGATCTTGAAGCAAAGCAGAATAAAAGTCCAAGTAGAGGAACTGGAAAGAGGAAAGACACAAAGGAGTGAGTCTAGAGCCTGCTCAAAGACCAGGAGAATCGCAGAATCTGTAGGAGGGCTCATTCACCCAAGAGGCTGAATGTGAAGGCCTTTGTCTAAGGGGCTTGCTTTGGTTTTTAGAGATAAAAGTCTCATTTTGCATCCTGGGTTAGCCTGGGACTCTTAATCCAAGCTGGCCTCAAACTTGAGATCCTTCTGCCTCAGCTTCCCAACTTGAGATTACATGTGCCTAGCTTTGGGTTAGCTCCCCCTACCCCCCCCCCAAGACAAGGTCTTATATAGCTCAGGACTTAAACTACTGATCCTCCTGCTTCTACCTCTTGAATGCTGGGATTATCCTAGGAAATTACTGTGTGTATGTGCGTGTGTGTGTGTGTGATTTTTAAAAAAAGATGTATTTATTTTTTATTTAATTTGGATGAGTTTTGCCTGCATGTGTGCATATGTATGTGCTACCACTTTTATTCCTGGTGCCCATGGAGATCAGGAGCTGCTGTCATGAATGGTTGTGAGCCACCATGTGGGTGCTGGGAATTGAACTTGGGTCCTCTGCAAGAGCAACAAATGTTTTTAATCACTGAACCATCTTTTTAGTCCCTGACTTTTAAAAGGCCTAAAAATGAGGGTTGGGGCTAGAGAGATAGCTCAGAGGCTTATAGCACTGGCCGCCCTTGCAGAGGACCCAGGTTCAGTTCCCAGCATCCACATAGTAGCTAGAAACCACTCATAACTCCAATTTCAGGGGAATTTGGTAGCTCTCTTCTGACCTCCATGGGCACCAGGCACAAAGATGGCACACACATACATTTGCATACATGCAGGTAAATATTCATACTCATAAAACAAATAAATAAATCTAAAAAAGATCAAAAACCACAATAGTATTTTGTTACATATGAAAATTATGTTAGATTCAAATAAAGTTTTATTGGTATACAGCCATTCTTATTTGCTGTATTCTATTATTTATGGCTGCCTTCAACTGCAGTGACAGAGAAGATGTAATACACTAGCACTGATGTGTATCCTTCATTTTGTCTCTTGGTTTGTAGGGTCAAAAAAAATGTCTGCTCTCTGACCTTTGACAGAAAAAGTTTGATACTTCTGTTTCAAAGATTGAGGGATTGTTTCAGGACTTTGTGCAAGAGCCCTGCAGTGCAGTGGAGAAAACAGGATTAGTTTTAGAACTGTTTAGAGGCAGGCTGGGTACAGGGAGTACAGAAGAGTCTAGGCTGGCTTCCAGCTCTCTGGCTTGAGCAATCGTGCTCAGTGGTGGTTCCAGGAAGGCAGAAATACCAGATACCAAGGTAAGAGAACAGGGAATGGGAGAAGAAAGGGAGAGCTGAACCTTTTTGGTGGAATAATCAGACTGTTGAGCTGTCCTGGTTTGTCATGAAAGCAAAGGCTTCAGAAGCAATACCATCTAGTCCTTTAGAGCCCAAGGCTGGCAGGGGCACCTGTTTTGGAAGAGCATTTTTGATTTACAGGTTTCCAATGCAATTTCAATTTGGAGTCAGTTCTGAGCCCTGTGAAACCTGAGAACGAAACCAAGGACTCTACAGACCTTGGGGGCTCTGCAGGGGTAGGTCACCCAAATGGAAGAACACAAAGGCTTCAGACTAAGGGGGCTGCTTCGTTGTTTGTTTTTGAGACTTGGATGGAGCTACTCACAAATGTCAAGACACCTGGTATCCATGGCTTCACTGATAGCGTACTAGTTAGAAAGGGAAGGTCTTGTTTCTGAATGTTTATAGGGCCTTGTGAGCCTTCTGTGACTTTGGATTCTCCTGAAATTTGGGGGTAGTTGCTGGGGTGACCAAGATTACGTACTGTATCATTTTATGTTTTGGTCTGTTGTCTGGAGAACCTGGTCCAAGGCAAATATCAGGTTTCTTGGGAAGCCTATTTCTTGTATTGCCAGTAGGTGGCGCTAAGGTGACATGGTGGAGATGGAGATGCAGCGATGCTTTGGGTGTAGGAGGGAACCTAACCTGTTCCACTCCTTTAGGCAGGCTCCAGTCTAGCGGTACTGGTGGAAGAGGTGGTATTCACAAAACAACCTTATTCTCTCCTTACGATAAGGTCTTTGTTCCTGTGGTGAAGAGGCTCCCTCAGGGCAGGAGTGGGTGCAGTGTTTGGGATGGACGGATGCCTATGCAATTGCCCTCTCCCTTCTGAAGTTCATATGTTCCTAGGTTTGCAGCATTCCTTGTTCAGAGCCTGCAGGACCCAGATTCCACCTGGAGTTTACACCCCTTCCTGCCTAGGTGCTCCTGGACACTCTTCAAACCCAGTCGGGTTAGGGTATGAGATTTCTTCTTCCTGGTCTGGGGTATAGGACTCTAGATTTTCCAAAGCCAGGATGGAGTACAGGGTAGGACCTGACTCAGAAACTAGACCTAGTCTGGCCTTTAACTGTGGCAGTCTCTTCTGTGGAGTACCTGATGGTACAGCCACTAAGTGCTTTTTGCCAGTTTGCCTCATCCCTTTGACACCTGCAAGGGGCTTTTAGAGATGAAGACACCGAAGACATGCCTAAGGTTATTTGATGGTGGGCATGGCAGGACCATGATGAGGTTCCCAGAACAGGGAACAAGGGACAAGTGTGAGCTACAACTCCTATTACTGATCCTGATGCTAGTCCCACTCTTTCCTTCCTTGTCTTCAGTAAAGGCAAGTTACACGAACCCCGAAGTGTTTCTTCCAATGCTGTTCACCTTCCTCCGTGCCTCCACCCCCGTACCTTTGACACAGGCAGCACATTTATCCCTGAAGGGGACTTAGGGCTACAGTGGAGCAGTAGCAAGCAATCAGCCTTCACAGGGTCTCAGCTGAGGCTGCTGTACTGGTGGTACAGGGGTACAGGGTTTATATCTGAGGGTCATCCACACACTGCTGTATCTCCTGCAGTTTCTGCACCTTCTCCTTGTCTGCCTCTGTAGTGGGCTGTCATTCCCCATGGTGTTGGAAGATTCCATTCCACAGGTTATGGGTGACCTGAGTGTGATTGACTGAGGCATCTGTCACCCCACTGATTACTAGTGGCTGACTAGGCAGATGTCTTCTTCCTCTCTGACCTCTCCATGTTCATCCTGCCCAAAGATGTAGGCTCAGTTAAAGAGGATGACCTTCCCAGATAGAGGAGGACCCTTTTTGGGTCCAGGATATATTAGAGAATCTCTTCCCAGCTAGAATCTCCTACTTAGCTCTCAAGGTTCAGAAGTTTCTGGGAATTCAGGCAACTAACTGTGGGGTGAATCCCCATTCCTTCCTCTGCAGAGCTTTTTAAAGTCTCACCTAGGACCTCAGCCTTCTAGGAGAGTTTTTCCCCCCTCAAACTTTAGTCTGTTCGAGAATCACCTTGAGGCTGCTGGTTACAGATAGCTGGTTTTCATCCTCAGAAATCCATTTAGTAAATCTGTGGTCACCCCAGGAATTTACCTATATAAGTTCCCAGGTGACAGCGGTGCTCCAGGTCTGGGTCACTGTTAGCTCAACAGGCCTTTCTGGCTCTTGGGAATCATGACAAACCATTGGACTATCCAACCTAGAAGAAAATCTTTGCTCATCTGTGTACGCTGGACCACACCAGATAATCTACACCAAAAATATGATTTGTGGTGGAGGTCTTGGACCACATTCCATCATTAAATTTCTAGAGGGGGTGGACACTAACTGAGGTCAGCCATGTGGACAGTCAGCCATGCCCCTATGCCCAGCCTCTAGTAAAAACCCCAGATACCAAGGTTCTGGTGGGCCTTTCCTGACTGGCAGTGTGTTATGTAGGCTATCATACATCACTGCAGGAGAGTAAGTGTTCTGTGACTCCCTGGAAAGAGAATTGGCATCTTGTGCCTGGTTACCCTGGGACTCTGCTCTGTGCACTTTCTTCTGTTGCCATTTTCTTCTGACATTCTTTCGATATGACAGTGATTCTAGTGACTTTGTAGAGTTTTTTATGTTTTCTCAGTAAACCACGGACATTAAGGTTGGTCTTGGGACTCCCAGCCGCTGCTATATTTTGATAACCGCTGCTCAGGGATGTGGAGTTAATCTCTTTAGGTCCATTTTCCTTAGACTTTGGGAACCACCCTTACCAATAGAGTGTTTTACATTGTGGCCTGAGGGTTACCCTGATGGACTGCTCTGGTTGAGGGTGTCCTAGGTCTGTCATCTCCACAGTCTAGGGGTCAGGAGGTTGTGGACTACCTGGAAGTCTGGGTGTTGCTTTGTGAGATAATCCTAAGCAATCCTCCTGGGTCTCTGAGCCTTAGTTTCTCCATCTACAAATGGGAGTTTGGAGGAGTTCTGTTCTCTCTGGGTATGAGAAGGTCCTAGAGCAGCTATGTGCAGGATACACGGGGTGCTTCACCAAGTCCCCTCGTTTCCAGAGGCCAGGTCTGCCTCCTGTAACACCACTCACCTGAGCCACGGACCCCAGGGTGCTGGGGCCCACAGGCTCAGTTGGTCTAGCCATTCAATGCTGTCCTTCCTGGATACACCTTAAATGCTGCAGCCCACCACATTCTCCGTGCAGCACTTGCACCTTCTGTGTCCCATCCAGTCCTGGCCATGGGACCAGGGCCTTGAGCCAAAACAGGGAGGAATTCCTCGTAGTGCCTGCTGGTTAAGTGGCTTTTATTCATAGACTCAGCATAAGCTGAGGATGGAAGGAGAGAACATCTGGGGCCAGGCAGAGTCTGGAGATTAGGGCGGCAGGGAGGCCATGCATGGGTTGGGCTGGGGAGTTTACAGAAGAGAACCTGCTGGCTGAGCCAGGCCTGTGTGGGGCAAGGCTGGAGGCAGGCAGCATGCAGGAGGCCTGGCTAGATCTGCCCAGAGCAGATCCACCCAGGTGATGGCTGTGAACTAGGAGGGAGGGACTGAGGTTACTTTGGGGCAGAGAGAGAGAGAGAGAGAGAGAGAG
>LOEQ01002923.1:232040-243630 GCA_001685075.1 Bramus lutescens | reverse complement strand
GACCCCTCCAAACTTTGTAAAGCTGACTGCCATATCTGCTAGTCCAGGCCCCTGCAACCCTGGGCCGTGGTTTCCACGTGCAAACTCATCCCTTCCTCATCACCCCTGTGTCATTCCTGCTGCAGGCACAGCTCCACTGCTGTCTGTGCTCATAGCAGGGAGGTAGACATCTGTTCCTGCCTGGCCCAGCTGGGAGGAGGACACTACCTGTCCCCCGCCTCTCTGCCCCTCGTCATATACAGACACGAGTGGCCTAACGCAAGACCTGTCTCCACAGAGGGCCTAGGCTGTGGAGGTATAGACAGAAGTAGGGGCTGGGCCCTGGCATGTTGCAGAACCCCACAGCTGGTTGCAGGAAGATGGGAGGTCACCTCTGAGAAGAGTGAAGGGTGAGCCATGGAGGTGTGGTGCTTGCAGGCCTGATGGCTGTCGTTCTGACAATGCTAGATCAGCCAATCCATGCCGAGTGTCCAGGGCTCCCTGGTGACCATCCTGGCCACTGCACAAATAAGAAAACCCAAGTCCAGAGTAGGCTTTCTCTTGCAGGAACCCTGCTTGCTTCCCAGCCAGTGCGGTGAGCGTGCACTGAGGATCTTGCTTGCCCGGTTGGGCCTGACTGGCTCCCCGGGGCCAGGTGGCTGAGGAATTCTGAGCAGGGCCCCAGAGACTAGAGCACTGAGCTAAATAGATAGAGACTGTCAGGGCTGAGATGACCTTGTGCGGTGGTTACAGTTAGAGTGGCATTTTTTTTCCTGACAACCAAGAAACCAAGGTAGTGGCAGTGACGTGCTTGTATGAAGACAGAAACAGGAAGTCCATTGGGTTGTCCAAGGAACCAGCGGGTCGGAGGTGAAGCCCTCCTCACTTGGAGGCAGCCTTGTCTTCTCTGTCCTCCACTTCGGGAGGAGTGAACCTCCGTCGGAACAGAAGAGACACGAGGTGAAGCCCTCCTCACTTGGAGGCAGCCTTGTCTTCTCTGTGAAACCCGGCTATGCCTCTGGCTACGCTGGAAGATGCAAGTGCTGTCCCTCCCCTACTTTCAGTGTGTCTTTGTTCTCATTGCCCCTGGAAGGGAAGCTTGGAGCTAGACACTGGCGGAGGGTGGAGACTGGGATGTGGGTGGACAGGACAGCTTTCCCATCCTGGGTATGGACAGGGCTGAGATCAGACCAGCACATAACACTTGCCACATGAATCCTGAAGAAAGTCTGTCCTGTCCAGGTTGGGAGAGGCCTTGTCGAAAACACCTGAGGGATCAGAGAGCACATGGGGCCTGTTGGAGAAGGAATTTCCAAGGGTATCTGATTTTGGAGAGAGAGAACCCAAGCAGATGGATTCTAGGGTGAGCCTGAGATCCCCGTGGCCACAAACCCCTAAATTCAGCCCATCAGATGGAGCTGGGGTCTGTAGCACCATAGCCCTCAGTCACAACCCTGCCTTCCTATCTATGGAGCTTAGCAAACCCAGAACCCCAGGTCTGCCTACCTCCTACCCCCACCAGGGACTTGGTCACAGGAGGAGCGCCCTCACAGATGGAGTCGGCATTCCCCCCATGCCTCTCTGCAGCCCCCAGTACTTAAAGAATGAATGTCCGAGGGGGCCAGGCTGTCCTTGTACTTTATGCAGCTGGGGAGACATTACAAGTCTAGGACAACTGGAGTCCCCACATCATCTCGGAGTGGGTGGAAGTGAAAACAGCTTCCCGCTGTGGGTGCCGCCACCCTTCCTGTCTCCAGCTTGCCTGAGTGAAACTCCTATAGAGGAGGAAGACACCGAGCCAACCCCAGCCTGCCCTCAGGGTCCCCCCACAGCTGCTCTGTGGACACCTTTCTCAGAGGGAGCAGGAACCGAGGGTGTCCCCTAGCCCTAGCAGGTATTTCTTGTTTACTACTTCTGTTGCTGTTCAGGCAGGTGTCTTGGTGACAGTTCAAGTGTTAACCCCAGTGCCAAGAGCTCCTTCATGCACACTCCCTCCTTGAGACGTGTGTCCCGTGCCATATACTAAGGTGGCCCAGTGGAATCCTCGCTCTCCTTGCACAGCATAGGCAACCAATTGGGAACTGGAAGTCCGAGGTTCTGCACACTCATTCTGAGCTGCGCTGACAAGTGGAAACGGGCTATGGTGCTGCTTGGCCAGCCTCTTAATTTGGCTTCATGCATATTTCCATGTATGTGGATATAGGGATAGCAGATGGATTGATTATTTTGCTTCCTGGGGACAGTGCATGGATTCTTTTGTTTCCTGAGGATGGTGGATGCATTAATTCTTTTCTTCCTTGAGGCCTACTGCGCATATAGAATGTCTTACCTGAGTTGAGCCATAGGTCAACGAGGTCCCTGAGGGGCACACAGTCAGAAAGATGTGACACCTGCTGGGAACCGAGACTGGTTGGGACAGAAGGCAGTAGGGGTCCGGATAGGACAGGGGCTGTCCTTGAGCCCTGGAAGCTGCCAGGAATGTGTGCACTTCTGTAAAACCAAGGGTTGTCAAGCAGTGGAAAATCTGGGCTTCTGGAAGAGCTAAAAATACAGTGTGGCAGGGGGACGGTGGGTCAAGGCCTTACCCGCTTCTGCCGTTTTCTCCCTCCCACCCATGGAAGGCAAGCTCCCTCCTTTGTGTCTCCCCCAATCCCCAACTGGCTCTGGGCCCAGAAACACCCCGGGCTTGATTCTGGTGTTGGTTGGCAAGGTGCCCCCTCAGCTGCCTCTCTACCCTTTCCCCTACCTCGTCTGTGCCTGCCCTAGCCACTTACCTCTGAATTGGCCCATCAACTCCCTTATGCTGGCAGTCCCTGCAGGAGTTGGGTGCAGATGACAGCGCCTCCTGCCCCAGGGCTTAGGGGCAAAGCCTGGCCTGCTGCTGCTCAAGGGATACCTGAACTCTGGCATATCTAAAAGGGCCAGAACTCTGGCATATCTAAAAGGCCCAGTATAGCTAACTGGCTGCAGGGCCTTCTGGCTCCTGGAACTATATTCCTTGTTTTCCTGGATGTAGCAATGAGGAAGTTGAGATGTGGAGTCATGTGACTCACTCAGATTCCCTAATGTATTGGAACACCACGGCTACCCTTTTGGATACCAGGGGGCCTGTGCAGGGCTTCCTGCTACTATCTCTCTCTTGGTTTGTTTGCATGGCATGCTGGGTAAGTGGAGTTGGTCCTCCACACCCACTCAGATCACGTCTGATTACTAGGCAGGGGTGGAAGCCTCTGGAGTTCCATGAGTCAGAGTAGCTGCCCAGGCATGTGGGGTGGAAGTGCGGACAGCGCCATGCCAGGCTGGCCTAGAGCTTATGCAGGAGGCAGCCAACTGTTACTGAGAGCCACCCTCCCAAGCAGTGACCCCGAGGCTTGCAGGCACCTGGTCCTCTCCTTTCTAGGAGTCCTGTCAATCCTCAGATCTGGGCTGGTCACCATTGACCCTGAGGGAGACCCTGCCTTCATGAGTAGTCTCGAAGTGGAAGGCCTATACTTGTGGAAAAGTAACCCTTAAGAACCATATGTGTGGACTGGAGAGATGGCTCAGTGGTTAAGAACACTGGCTGCTTTTCCAGAGGACCCAGGGTTCAATTCCCAGCACCCACAGTAGCTCATAACTGCTTATAACTCCAGTTCCAGGAGATCCAGCATCTTCACATGGACATACATACAGACAAAACACCAGTGCACATAAAGATAAATTTTAAAAAAATCCAGGCAGTGGTGGTACATACCTTTAATCCCAGCACTCAGGAGGCAGAGGCAGGCAGATCTCTGTGAGTTTGAGGCCAGCCTGGTCTACAAGAGCAAGTTTCAAGGCAGGCTTCAAAGCTGCAGAGAAACCCTGTCTCAAAAAACAAAAACAAGCAAACACATGTAAACTGGGCATGGCAATGTGCACCTTTAATCCCAGTACTCTGTAAATTCAATGCCAGCCACAGCCAGCCAGGGCTACTGAATGATGCCCTGTTTTTAAAAGAAAAAGAAAGAAAAGAAAAAGGAAAACAACAATAACAAAACCATGGGTAAAGGACAAGCTGCCCTGAGCCCTTAGATCTAGGGATTTTACGGGCAAAGGCCTTGCCCACCGCAGTCCCATTATTCTGAGTGAGCTGTGTAGGCAGATGGGACAGTCTCCATGTCTTGGTCCCATCTGCCAAAGCCTGGCTTCAAAGCCAGCCTTTCCACCCTAGGATGCTGACTGGATAAAGCACCTGAAAATGGTCCTGTGCTGGGTCATCCCCCACACCTTGGGCAAAACCAGGGTATCCAGCCCCTCCGAGTCTCTACCAGGTCTGACTCAGAGTTGAGCACTTGGCCCCAGAGCTGGGAGTGAGAGGGCCAGGAATGCACAGATGCCATTCAGACAGCTTCGTGCCAGCTGTGGTGGCACACACCTCTAATCCCAGCACTTCAGAGGCACTGGTAAGAGGTCAGGAGCTTGAGGGACAGTCTCAGCTACATGATAAGTTTGGGGCCAGCCAAGAGGACATGAAGTCTTGTTACAAAACAAAGCAAAACCAGCTGCAAGTATTCCAGCTGCTCACTCTGACCTAGCTCTGTATGGGTCCCGCTGCAACCGACCCCCTTTGCAGATGAGAGCAGAGAGAGCATGTGTGAATTTCCATGAGACACACAGAAAATAAACAGTGAGGTTCTGCCCCAGCCTTGTTTGGCACCAATGCCTTCCTGGATATTGTTCCCCAGGTCTCCCATGGAAGGCAGAAGCTGGGTTCAGAGATTGCGGTAGTAAAGGGGTCACCCACAGCTGTATTTGTCAGAAGTTTGAAAGCAGGCAGGAGAGGGAGAGCTTTATAGTTTCTACGGTAGGGGAGGGGGGTAGGATGCTTCATGGAGGCCAGCCAGAAATGGAACATCCTATTGCTTAGATTTGCCTTTCTGATTGGTGCTGAGTTGGAAACATGCACACAGGTGATGAAGGCTGTCAATCATTAATCGGGTCTAATCTGTCGACCTTCCTGGCCAAAGCTGCTAGACTGTGGAGTATCCAGGTGCTGTCACAGTATTAGGCCACTGTCACCTGTCTACACTCAGTGTCATCCTACAGAGAGGTAGGGAGCCTGGCAGAGGAAGAAAGTGCTCCTTACTCTGGCATCCTGGTTTCCAGCCAGACTGGCTCTTCCAGGTGGACACAGTCATCATTAGCGCTTTGAGGCTTAGCCTTTTTACCCCACAAACAAATTCCCAGGAAAGCGAGCATGAATCCAGGGCCCACCCCACAGATGCAGGGAGGACCCCATCACGGAGTGAGTCCACAGTCCTTGGACAGACTTCACACAGGGCAGGAGGACTGGAAAGTGCCAGAGGAGCAGTTGTAAGACAAGCAGGTACCCTGACCTTTGTATCTGGGGGTCTCAAGCCTGGGGCACAGGGACTCTTGTGACCCTAATGTCCCAGAAAGATTGGGTGGGTTCAGCATGGAAGACTAGAGCTCCTGGCCAGAGAACTCTGGATGTCAGAGGCCAGGTCTGGGTGAGTTCATACTCCAACCACTCAGCCTGTGCCAAGGGGACAGGGCCTCTGGCCAATGGAGGCAGGGATGGGGGCGGGGAGGCCAGTTCTAGGCACCTCTTTGGGCATCACAGAAACTAGGGAGTATGCAGAGGCCCGTCAGGCAGCTCCATTCTGTGGTAAAGCTCCCACACTTACTACCCAGACTTACTTCAAAGGCGTAACGCTGCCCAAGAGAGACCAGGTCCAGACCGGCAGCTGGCAGCAGGGATGAGAAGCTGGAGGCAGGGCCCCGAATGGGGAGGCAGAAATAGTCGGAAAGTTCTGCGCATCTGGGTGAGTAGACAGCTGGACAGCTGAAAGGGCCTAGGATTTGGTGAAAGCAAAGATGGAGGGTAGTGGGTTCCTCCCCCAGTGAGGTGCAGCACAGGACCCAGGCTGATCTTCCTGGACATTCCTCTTACCTACAGGCAGGAGGAACAACCGCAGCCCAGTCTCAGGCAGAATCACGGGGGAGGAAACTGAGGCTCAAACAGGTCGAGTGACTGGATTGAAACCCCACAGGTCTCCAGGCCTATCTCTGCTGCTCACCGGGCTACTTGTAAGAGGGACCCACTGGCCACCAGCATCTGAACGGGTGAAGGATGGGGAGCCAGGCAGGCGCTCTGCTAGTACTGCTGGTCAGGCAAGCTCTCTGAGAGCAGCAGGGCCTCGGGTGAGGACAGCAGACGCCTAGAAACCAGAGCCACACTAGCAGAGTGCCTGAGCTCTCGCTCTACTCAGGCGATGATCATCTGGGCACCTCTTCAGCCTGAGCTCGCCCCTTCCCTGGAGGAGCTGAGTAAAGTCTGATACCAAGTGCACCAGCCTGCTAGCATTCAGTGGGCTCCAGGAACACTTGCAGGGCCCAGTCGTTGTGAGTGTGGCCACAGTGTAGCCTCCCTGAGCGCCACGACAGCTCTTCTATTCAGCAGGTAAAATGCCTGTCCTGAGTACAGCGGAGACACGGCCCTTGGGATGGATACGGCTATGGGAGCTTGCCCCACCAAGCCCTTCCCCTCAGCGCTTTCCTCCCACGGCTCCATGATGCCTTTCTCAGATGCTAAATTTAAGAACCCAGCCATACATGGTTGCAGGAGAGCCTGGGATGCCCCTGACCTTTGACGCTGTCCCCAGGGGCTGTGATGGACAGCCTTACAGCCAGTGGGCCCTAGGGGCTTGCCCAGGAGAATCTCGTGGATGGAGCAGACAAGAGTGCAGTTCGTCTACAGTTACGCTTTGAGGAAAGACATGATTTGGAGAATGTTTTAGGCCAGACTTGCCCCTGCCCCACTTGGGGGGCATTTCCGTAGTCGGAGTAGGGCCTGTTGCTGATGAGCCAGGTGAAGCTCTGTATGCCGAGGACTCCCTTTCTCTCTGGGTGAACCCACTCTATTAAGCCCTGGGCATCTCATCACATTGGGTCCTCAGCCTGCTCCTATGACTCGCCCCTCCTCCCACCCCCACTCTTCCCACCTCCCAGGCTGTGGGCATTGGGGAAGCAGCTGGAGCCAGATAGGGGAGCCTCAGAGATGCATCGTCACCACGATATCACAGCATTCCAGCTGGCATGTCTGCCTGCTGCCTACCACAGGCTCTCCTAGTTGAATGGGGCTTGTCAGGGCAACACAGCTCATGCCCCAATACCCAGGCACAGGGGTCTAACGGAACTGTCTCTCACTGAGCCTTAGGGCCTTTGTCCATATGGTAGGCTTGCCTGTCTATCATTTGACCCAGAAACAAGAAGAACCTTTATGAGGGTTAGAAACAAAGTGACTGCCCCAACTTCCCGTTATTGGACTACAAGTCAGAAACCTAAAAGAGAAACTGAGGCAGCAAACAGTGCCTCCGCATGTCACTTACGGCCAAGCTGACCTCTGACCTCTTAATCTGTGGGTCCTGTGTGTCCCCTGAAGGCTGATGGCTCTGTCCTCCTCTGTCCCTGCAGTTCAGCAAGATGTCTGTGAAGGAAGGTGCACAGCGCAAGTGGGCAGCGCTGAAGGAGAGGCTGGGGCCGCAGGAGTCAGACCCCACGGAGGCCAACCTGGAAAGCGCGGAGCCTGAGCTGTGCATCCGGCTGCTGCAGATGCCCTCCGTGGTCAACTACTCGGGCCTGCGCAAGCGCCTGGAGAGCAGCGATGGCAGCTGGATGGTGCAGTTCCTGGAGCAGAGCGGCCTGGACCTGCTGTTGGAGGCGCTGGCACGGCTGTCGGGGCGTGGCGTGGCCCGCATTGCAGACGCCCTGCTGCAGCTCACCTGCATCAGCTGTGTGCGTGCCGTCATGAACTCGCAGCAGGGCATTGAATACATCCTCAGCAACCAGGGCTATGTGCGCCAGCTCTCCCAGGGTGAGCTGGAGGCCGTTGTGTGAGGGCAGGGGGATGGGGGCTCATCAGGGAAAACCCAGCCCTGAGGTGAGGAAGGTTAGAGACAGCTCACCCTAGTCAGGCCCCTGAGTCCTTCCACTAGCTGCTTCTAGTTGTTTCCTCAGTTCTGTGACCAGCAGCCTTATGCTGGCTCTACCTGACCTCTGACCTCAGGACAGGTCCCCACATACACTGCTTGGTTCCATGCCCTGTAACAGCACAGCCACAGCCCTTCAGGCCTGGCCCTCACCTGCTAAGGACATCGCCCTCTGCCCTTGGCCATGCCTCCTGCTTCTGCCTTTGCGCATCTCAAGACCAGCTCTACCTTCTGGCTTCTCGCAGTGCCTTGGCTGTGGCGAGTGGATAGTAGTCTCTGTATGTCTCTCGGTGGAAGCAGCTAGGTCCCACTGGGTCACTAAGACCATCTATGGAGCAGCAACTAGGGTGGTGGTGTCGGTGTGAGCTAGGAAATTGGAGGCTGCCATATGTCTAGCCCAGGACCCACACCAGTTGTAGCCTGTCTCTCCAGCCTGGACCCAATTGTACCCCTCCATCAAGCCCTTGTTGTTCTCAGCACAACCAGATGAGAAAGCACCCCAAAACTTCCCTAGCTCAGGATGGAGAAGGAGAGGGCTCACAGGGATGAGGAGCCATCCCTTGCTGTCAAGTTTGGAACACACTGAGCCTGGAGTCAGCTGCAGGGGCTGGGCTGGGCTAGGCTCTGTAGACTCCAAATACCCTCCCTTGCCATTCCCCGAAAGGACCTGTGTGTGTCCCAAGAGGCAAAGTCAGGGTGCTGGGAAAGATGGGGATGGGAAAGATCCTGGGCCATAAGTTTAGCTGGAGTTGGCATCCTAGGCACCAGTGCCAGAATCAGATCACAGGTGTGTTGAAGACTGACGGGGGCAGCAGGACAGTGGGCCTGCTGAGACATTCCTGACCCTTCACAGCCCTGGATACATCCAATGTGATGGTCAAGAAGCAGGTGTTTGAGCTGCTGGCTGCTCTGTGCATCTATTCACCTGAGGGCCACACCCTGACGCTTGATGCTCTGGACCATTACAAGGTGAGTAGTGGGGGCCTGGGTCAACAACACAGGATCTCCTGCTGGAGCACACCCTGACCCTGCCCAACCTACAGACGGTGTGCAGCCAGCAGTACCGCTTCAGCGTCATCATGAATGAGCTCTCAGACAGTGACAACGTGCCCTATGTGGTTACCCTACTTAGCGTGATCAACGCCATCATTCTGGGTCCTGAGGACCTCCGCACTCGTGCCCAGCTGCGGAGCGAGTTCATTGGTAAGTGCCCTCACATTCTGGCCAGTCATCTAGAATTCCTCCAAAGTGCCTGCCTGCTGGGCCAGCCCAGCCTGTGCCCCCCCCCCACTTGGGAACGTGGGACTGCAGCAAATCTTACCCCTCCACCCCAAAGTAAGGCACTGTTCCAGGGTCTGAGTGCCTCCAACTGCCGTCGGTTCCTATGGCAGATAGGACATCAGTGCTGAGTGTTCTGTTTCGTAGCTGGCTGGGTGGTAGGGGCAGACTGGTGGTCTGCTCCCAACTCCAGCCCTGCCCCTTCAAGCAGTGGCCACTGAGCAAGCAGTAGACTGTCCCTTCTGGAACTTTAAAACTCCCTAATGGTCTTAAAGGGGGGAGAGGGGCAATAAGGGAGAGTCCGGACCACGTGACAAGGAGCTGGAGGCAGGGAGAAGCCAAAGGCAATTTCCAGACTTTCTAATCCCTTCCGTCTAACCCAGGGCTACAGCTGCTGGATATTCTGACCCGGCTACGGTGAGTCCTTGCTATGGCTACTTCTGCCAGCTGCCCCCTCCCCAGTCCTTCCTGGGGTTTCAACCATTTTGCCCAAGCAGTGTTTGCAGAGGGATTGAGAGGTTTCTTCTAGGAGTGAACCTAGGACTCAGGCACTGCCCATAGGAGCCAGAATGCCTGGTTAACTCAGGATCCAGATGCACAGCACGCCATAGCTGTGATGTAGAACTCACATGGACAGTTGCTCACCTTGCTCTGAAGCTCGGGTGTAACACAGCCTGGAGTCTGTGTGTTGACCCTGGTGTCTCCAAAGGGAGCATGTCCAGTTGAGAACCCTGATCCTGACTACACTCAAGACAGACCCCACTGGGGCTCTTTACCTCCAGGAAGTCAGCATGAGCAGCCATATAGACTCTACTGTTGTGAAACTAGCCCAGTGCAAAGCTCTGGGACCTGTCCCCAGGTGGGCAGTGGGGGTCAGTTACTGGCCAGGCTGAGGTAATGGCAGCACCCAGCCCCAGTATATACACTTGACAACTGACTCAGGCCAAGCCCATCCCCTTTCATGTTTCATGGTGGCCTACCTTAAGTATGATCTTGACTGTTTTTTATTTTGTTTTAACCTCTACATGAGGCCCAACCCCATCCTGTATCTATCATGAGAATCTGCCCTACCCCATGCCTGGACATACCCAAGTGATCCCTGGGCAGCCTGGCAGGGTGAGAGACTCAGATCCATTCTTGCTGCAGTGCTGGCTGCAGCTCACTGGGCCTGGCTAGGAACGCTGCCCTGTGTGCTCAGGTGGGCAGAGTAGAGATAGCTGCATGCAGCCTGGATCTGTGGGGAAGGGTCTCGTGGGACAGCGGCTCAACCTGCTGTCCTCATCCCCTAGAGACCTAGAGGATGCTGATCTGCTGATCCAGCTGGAAGCCTTCGAAGAGGCCAAAGCAGAGGATGAGGAGGAACTGCAGCGTGTTTGCAACGGTATCAACATGAACAGCCACCAGGAAGTCTTCGCCTCCCTGTTCCACAAGGTGCAGCTTGGCTCCCTAGGGTCAGGGCCAGTCCCACCATGGCCAGGCACAGAGCTAGGGTTATAAGGCAGGGACTGCGTTTTCCTGGGGATTGGGTCGTAATGCAAGACAAGCTTCCAGAGGTCAAAGATGTCCAAATTAACTGTGTCTTCCTGGGCCTACACTAAGTAGTGATTATTAGGGACTTCAGATAACTTAATGCCAGGTGAGGGGTCAGGAGTCTGAGTTTACATGCCCCACCCCAGTCTTAGTCACTGAATGCAGCAGCTCTCATCTGGGGGTAACAGTAATAGGTAGAAACCAGCGGTACCATTTAACATCTTATAGCATATAGGGTGATCCTCATACCACCAGTACCACAAAGAGCTCTGCATCTGAGCCACCCATCACCTGGGCTGTAGTGAGGTGAGGGGGCTTTAGGACAGGACGTCCCTGGGTAGCCACCTGCCCAAGGGCGGGGATGACCATCTATCTACCTGTCTATTTTGGTTAATGCAGGTGAGCTGTTCCCCAGCATCAGCCCAGCTGCTGTCGGTGCTGCAGGGTCTCATGCACCTGGAGCCTGCCGGCCGCTCAGGCCAGCTGCTCTGGGAGGCCCTGGAGAACCTGGTGAACCGGGCTGTGCTCCTGGCCAGCGATGGTGAGAAGCTGGGAGGGGCAAGGCATGCAGGGGGGCACAGCCTGGTGGGAAGACCCTGAGATCTTTGGCCATGTGGGAGGTGACGTCCCTTTGCCTTGTTCCCATCTCTGGCCCTCTCCCTTAACTCTGCACACTTCCTTGCTGCAGCCCAGGCTTGCACCCTGGAGGAGGTAGTTGAGCGACTGCTGTCCATCAAAGGGCGGCCCCGACCAAGCCCCCTGGACAAGGCCCACAAGAGTGTCCAGGCCAACCTAGGCCAGAATCGGGACAGTTCCTCCAGAAACACTAC
>LOEQ01002923.1:204349-216653 GCA_001685075.1 Bramus lutescens | reverse complement strand
GAGAAGGCCAGAGACGGACTTCATGCTCTTGGCCAGCTGCAGACTGCTCTGAGCACCCACGCTTGTGCTGACTGGCTCTGGACAGTGGGCTAGTAGCCTGGCCTCCTTAGGTCCCTGGTGGTGCCATGCTGCTCCTGGCAGCCACACTGCTTCGAGCTGTCAGCTCTAGCAGAAAGGGTTCAGGTTGAGGGAACACATCCTGTTATGACTGGATTTGGAGCCACACTTACAGCTGCTGACCTAAATGGAGGCAGGACACCTGCTGGAGTTCCTTCTTCCTGGTTCTATGGCTTTCTTGCTCAGTTCCTTTTGAACTCGGAGCAGGGATTCAGGGTCTGTGGACTCAGGAGGCAGAGCTTGAGGCTGAGGATTTCTGGAAAGTTCTCCTATTCTCTTGCCCTGTTCACCTCTCCCCCTCCTGAAGTCTATAGGTCCTGAGGACAATCCTTGGACCCCTACTCCCTATGCCTTGCATGCTTTGTCCAGCTAAGTGTGTGCAGCTGGGGTATGTACACTCCCAGGGCTCTGTAGGCCTTCTCTCCAAAGTGTCCCAGCACCGCATCCCCACCCTTCCCCTGGTCATTTGCTCCTGTGGTGTCTACAACCCCTCCTTCCAACTTGCTGGTTCTGGTCAGCACTGTCAGAGAAGCCCTGTGGTGTGCTTTGATGGCCCCAGGTTCCCCCTCCAGCTGTGGACCCAGTTCTGGTGGGGATGGTCCTTGGCTGCTCTATCTATGCCCAAGTCAACATGCCAGGCCCAGAGCCCCACTACTTGACAGGGCCTGCAGAGATGAGAGCCAGCTAGAGCACACCATCCACTCAGATGGGCTTTCTCTCCCACCACCTGACCTCCCCAGCAGACCCAAGTAGGTGCTCCCCTAGAGAACAAGGGAAGGGAGACATGGCTCCCAAGGTCAGAGATTACTCGATCGAGGTCAGGAGCCACTGATAGAGCTCCTATACAGGTGGGGACACTGAGGCTCAGGGTTGCAGAATGAAACTAACTGTCCCTTTAGATCCTCTATAGCCTTTACCACAAGCCACCATGATGGCACAGGCCTGCCTTCCTTCCCTTGACTCTGTGGAGAAGGCAACTGAGCCAGAATTCCATCGGGCACTACTCAGCCCCCTCTGGAAGGCATTACAAGTCCTTTTCCCATGGGTACCCAGCCCTGATCATTGCAAAATCTTTGGTCAGTGCAGTAAAATCCTTCCTGTGTTTGTCTCTCTCCTCAGTTGGGGCCCCTTTGCCTGCGACTGGCGTCACATTTTCCTTGTTCTTCTGTCCCCATGGCCAGCCCTATGTGATAAGAGGCTGGCAGGGTAGGAGTCCAGGCAAATTGCCTCTGACTTTGAATGGGTGCATGAACCAAGTGAAGGTCCAGAGGCCAGCCTGAAGCCTTGGACCCACTGGCTAGGACAAGATTGCAAGTCAAAGTTCCTCCCCCCATAGTGAGTTGTTAAAGAGGCTACAGTCAACTAAGCTACTGGTTCCTTGGGTTCCTGGAGAATGACCTGGCTTAACACCTGGGCTCATCACTGCTCTAAGTGGCAGTTGTGACCCCAGCAATACCCTGGTCTCTGGCAGGCACAGGCAGTCTGCTAACGCTCCATGCCAACAAGGCTATTCTCCAAATCCGGCTTCCACACCTTTTTGTGGCCACAGACACTTGTAGGTCTCTACCTACGCTGATCTCTGACTCTGCCCAGTCCCAACAGCTGCTCTTCTTTCTTGTTTTGACATCTTGATTAATTGTGGTCTATGGGAGCAGAATGCATTGTTGAGCCCCCAGGAGCACCCTCCAGCTAGCACCTCTGGGCTTAGGTCCTGCCTGCTTCTTTTCTTTGCTTGTAGGTCCCTGCTCTAACATGGTTCTTACTCCACCCCTGCTCTTGACACTGTGGGCATCCTTCTTCCACCCTGAATCTCTGTGGCTGCTGAAGGCTGCATTGTCCTTCCAGGGTCCCCTACTGCTCTTTCACCCTTCATCTCCTTCCAGGCAAGCCTTTCTGACCTCCTCCTGCTCGAGGGAACATTGCAGCTCTAGGCCATCACTTGCCTTTTGTGCTGGGGGTTTTGTTTTCTCTTCCTCTTACTTGGAGTCCCAGGCACCTCTGCCCAGGTTTCCTCTTTCTGTGTCGTCCATGTTTCCTCCTCTGCTGCCTGACTGGCCGGCTGTGTCCAACTGCTCCCTCAGATGAGCCCAGTGTACCTGTTAATTCGTGGGCATCTTGACCACCATCTCCTGACACACCCCACTGCTACCCTAGGCTTTTTCCTCCATGCCCATAATACTCTTTCTCCGGTATTTGTGGTACCCTGCCTGGCATTGCCAGACTGCCATGCAGGCCTGTTGGGATTTAAAACTTTCCTTCCATGTGGTTGGAGGGTCAGAACCCTCAGAGTGTTAGGTCATGCTCAGTACTGGGCTGCTTTGGGGGCTTGCTTGGTATGAACCCACATACCATTCCAATGTCTGAGGCTTCTGTCCAGCTGAGGTCACCCTTGTGAAGTTCTGTGTGAGGACCTGCTTTGCAGTCTGCAGGTATTCTGGCACCTTGTCCAAGGGACATGCATGGCCTTGGGTCTTAAGATGCTCCAGGAGCCTCTGGCAGATAAGAGGAGTCACTGCTTTGTGCTGAGAATGCCTGATGTTGATTCCAGAAGCATGTCTCTCTATAGCTGTACTTATTGATGACTTTGATGACCAAACAGTATCTCCAGGAGAGGACTCTCAGGGTCACACAGCCCCACATTACCCTGGGCAGGACCATCACACTCCTGCCCAAACCTATTCCTCCCTATAAGGAAAGAAGTAAGTGAGGTATAGGTCTGTGAGCAGATCTGGGAAGGAAGTGAAGGCCTTGACACCCCCCCATAGCCCTTAGAAAGCAGGCCTTGAGGGGAGGGGTATCAGCAGGTTAGAAATCTGGCACAGGGCAGGTCTCAGGGCAGGAGCTGTGGCAGACACGGACAGGAACAGGACGGTGACTAAACCTGTGACATGTTAGTAGCTAGGCTCAGTCCTGCAGTCACATAGCACCATCCAGGGCCTGAAGGACAGCCAGAGTTGACAGAGGGGTGGAGAAACCCCTGCAGGTGCTATAAGAGTGGGGATGAGCTAAGGTAAACTGGAACCCAGTGCTGCGAGGCCCTGGGAGCTAAACACCTGTTCCTTAGACTGCCCCTTGGGTGCACAGCACAGTAACATGCGTCACTCTGACATAGGCCTTCCCTGCCGACCGTGAGGAGGCAGAGGACTCCTAGCTATCTCGGCCGTCTCATTGTACCCTACCATGCTAGGGCCGCAGGTACCAGGCCAGAATAGGGAATGAGGAGGGCTGGGAAGGCAGGAGCCCAGAGCACCCTCTGGTGGAAGGCAAAGACCACAGCTCCCTGTCCAAGGACCTGCAAGGCAGGGAAGGTCCTGGCCTAGAGGACAAAGGTGGGAGAAGCTAAGGAAGACCTCAGAGATGTGTTATAGGTGCCCTGCGTCCACACACAGATCTCCTGGGTAGAGGGGCCCAGCTGGCCATGAAGGTCTATTTCAGGTCTCTGCCCAGCAGGGCTCTGGGTCTGTTCTGGAAGGAGATGCCAGGATACCAGCTGGTTGCATGCAACTTTGAGGCCCTCTGCTTAGCTTATGTCTATGCACTGACAGAGCCCTGAATAATCAGGAGCTGTGTCCAGATAGCCACAAGATGGATGGCTGTAGGAAGAGCATTCTGGACACTGGGGCTGGAGCTCAGGGTTGTGGAGGCAGGTAGGCTCTCCAGCTACAAGACAGGCATGGTTAGGCAGAGGAAATGAGTATTGGTTTCTGTGGTGTATGTCCACAACCACTGCATGTGCAGCCCATTCATAAGGTGCCCCCACAGGGCTGCACCAGAACCCTTCCCTGCCTCACACTAGAGATATTGGGTCACAGCTACAGGGCACAACAGAGGTCCAGACCAAGCTGATTTGGGATAGAATCTGGTTTGGCCCTGGTCCTTCTTTGTTTGCCCAAGACAAAGGTCTCTTGTCTTAAACTCTTGGATACCAGGGTCTGGGGGTTCTGGGTGACTAGCCAGGCTGTCGAAGAGTGCTAGGGGGATTGCAGTGTACACAGGGGACTCAGAATTATGCTGTAGAGGGGGATCTTGGAGACACCAAGTGGTATTGCTGTGCCCAGCAGGCTCCATGGTGCCCCTGACTGTGGGCTTGCAGCCTGATCTAAGTTCCTGTGGTACAGACATCTTGAAGTATGTACTTTGGGCTGTCCATGTAGCCATTCCCCTTAACTGGCTGGTGGTGAAAGGTGTCACAGTGTATCATGGTGACCATGCCTCCAAGGGCACTGTTCCACACTATTCATACTGTAGATGGAGAGAAACTGCCCTTGCTGATGGATCCTAAAGGCTGTAGCCAGGACCCATTTGCAAACATAGACAGCTGGTCATCTTCCAGTGAAACTGCAGGAAGGGTTCTGAACAAGAGCTTGGCTCTAACATCTCAGGTCCTCCTTAGTGTTCAGCACCTGTGGTCATCCTAAGCAGAAGGCTCCCACAGCAGGGCGGGGCCACAGCAGGCCTTTGGGCTATTCCTGACATACATTGGCCAGTGGCCACTTAGCACTGCTGGATTTTTCCCCCCGTATTGAGGATTAGTGAGATGCTGGGCTCTAAGATGCCCTAGAGCAGTTTGAGGCTGGCTGATCTCTCCATTCCCCGAGCTGGAGCCGACAGTACCAGCGTAGCATTTCCTTATTTGTGCAGACCCACACAGGGTCCTCAAGAGCCTGCCCACTTAAGGGAGCTGCTGAACCTCATAACCAGAGTTGACCTCGCTTCTCCTCACCCCACCTCCCACATGGGGGCCGAGTCTGATCAGCTGTACCAGGCAGGTCTGAATGTCCCCCACCTTTTCAGGGATTGGTGACTCCCATCATGCCCAAATTTTATTGACTGTCTGGACCAGGCATGGGAGGGTCTGTCTCCGTCTCTACCAGCTGTCTCTGTGGAGCCCCATCAGTCTGAAACCTCAATGGGAAGAGGGAGCCATCACCCTGGGCTCCATAGGGCTGCTGAAAGCCCAGTGTCCTGGGATGGTATATGCCTTAGCAGTGGCCTGTGCCTAATGCCTGGGTGTTGCAGTGGGCATTGGCACTGAGGTCATCTGATATCTGTTGGCCGTGTTTACCCCAACACAGACAGGCGGGNCGGGTGGCTTGCTGTCTGTGTTCTCAAGCCAGCTGACATGGCCCTGGGCACTCGAAAAGAGGGTGGGACAGAGCATCCCACCTAGGGTGTCTGGGTTCCCTGGCCCTAACCACAGTGGAATGCAGATTGGCCACCTCGCTGTCCCTGCAAGCCTGCCAACCCAAGAAAAGTTCATCACTCTAGGCTCTGTTGCAAGCTTGTCTTCTCTAGGGGCCTCAGTTTCCCCATCTGTTCTTGGATACCACCTTGACTGCCTCAGGCAGGAAACAGCATTGTGGGTGTTCACATATTTTGGGAACTGAAAGGGGGTAGTGGCAGTTCTGCATCTGCTGTGGCTGGAATCTCCAAACCTTAAGGCTTGCCAAGGTTCCTCAGGGGCCATTCTGATGGTCTGACCTCACACACTCAGGTGTCTGCTGTAACCAACTGATGGCAAGTTCAAAGCCAGAGCTGCAGGTATCTCTCTCAGCCCCACCTCCTTCATGCCCCACCCACAAGTCCTCTCTTCTTCCCAGCAGCCCCTCTGGGCCCTTCTTGCAGTTCACCTTCTAGCGCTATATTGGGCATGCTCCATGTCACATGGGCAGTCCAGTGTCACTATCACCTGCTCACAGAGCCTATAAGGCCAGACCGCTAAGTACTTCGGGTTTCCCAAGGAGGTGCCTTCATGTTCCTGGAGCCACCTAAAAACTGGGAGCTCCCTGCAAGTCATGTTGAAGTGAGTAGCCTCCTAGATGGTTTCTACCCTTTACACGGCGAACAGCTCCGGCAGAATTGTGTCTCAGAGGTTTCAGAACAGACAGTGTACGTTCCCTAACAGTTGGGTACTGGGGCCCATGCTGTGAAGGTGGCCTCTGGTTTGACCCATCTCTGTCATCTGATGTCTACATGGTAATAAACTTCACAGAGAGCAAGGAAGGAGCAGGAAGCTTAGGCATTTAGGTTTGTGGCCTACTCTTAAACCATGTGGAAAATGAAGTCCTTGGAGGAAAGCCCCTTACCCAGGATCTCAGCATTAGCGTTCTCTGCCGCCTGCCTCAACAGAGGAGCTGGTAGGCGTGACTCTGTCCAGCACATTGTGCATGACAGGTGGTCACAAAGGGAGGCGAACCTTCACTGAGGGTCTTGCTTGGGTAGGCAAGGGAGATGTGGGAGCTGAAACCACTTCACCTCTTTCAGCAAGGTAAACAAAGTGACATGTGCCTGGCCTGTGTGTCTTCTAGGAGATGGGCCAAGGAGGTGATCTGGAGCTGAGCTTCAGAGTCCCCAGGCTGAAATGATCGCCATAAGGGTCAAGACTAGAGGCCATACCCAAGTGCTGAGCCCCATTGCACAATCAGGGGGACCGCAGTGCTACCTGCATGTGGAATTTGGTACTGCAAGTCATAACTCTATTGACCTTTGAAAGCCTGACCACAGTTTGTCAGCAGTGGTTCTCAACCTTTGGGGTCCTATATCAGATATTTACACTATGATTCATAACAGTAGCAAATTACAGTTATGAAGTAGCAAAGACATAACTTTATGGTTGGGGTCACCACAACATGAAGGTATTAAAGGGCCACAGCGTGAGGAAGGTTGAGAACCCCTGCTCTAAAAGGTACCATATGCAGGGTATGAGGTGCCTGGCTTAGAGGACATCAAGTCAGCTTGGGAGCTAAGTCTTCGACTCCCTATACCAGTCTATGTTCCCATTTGCAGACATCCATGTAGTGTGCCCTTCCACCTATTCATGGCTTCAGCCTGACCCATTGTGCCTTGCCTCCACCCACCTACCAGCACACCCAAACTATAAGTTCCTGCTGGACAGAAACTTATTAAGTAGCCTCTGCAACCCCATGCGGGTGACAGGCTGCCACAGTCAAAGGCAAGAAAGCTTTTGTGACCCACCACCATGGTCTCTATTTTTTTCGCTGGTACCAGCAGCCTCTGGGAGCCTGAGGACACAGTGTCCAGGGTGTGGAGCTGTGTGCTTGTGGTCAGGTGGCTGACTAATGGAGGAAGGATTCTGGAGCCTGAAACCCAGCCTTGGTGCTCGGCTCTCTCCCCACCGTGAAAACCCTAGCTCTACTGGCCTACCTTATCAGCTTGAATTCCAACAAGGAGCCTCCCTGGAACAGGGCGACCTAGGAATCACCTTTTCCTTTCATTTTTATCCAGGGCAGAGCCCTGCTGAAGAGGGCAACAAGTTGGGCTGTGGGGTCTGGGTCTGTTCTTTCCACAGGGATTGATCCTCAGTTCCTCACTCCTCCCTGGTGGAGAGGGGTGCTCGGTAAGGTCCTCCTGCCAAGGCTGCACTGAGCCATGGGGCAAGGCTGGGCCAGAGCATCCCCCACCTAATCCCTGGTCATCCCAGCATCAGACACTAACTCAGCCCAAAGCCCTGACCACTGACTTATATTGCTCAAGCTGTACCACTGCATAATACTGGGGCCTCAAGCACCACGTAGGGAGAGAGCTGGCTCTGGAATTGTCTGCAACACTCAGGTACCAGCCACTCACTCGGGTCTCTGTTCCTAGGGGGGCAACAATGCTGGGCACACAGTAGTGGTGGACGGCAAGGAATATGATTTTCACCTGCTACCCAGTGGCATCATCAACACCAAGGCTGTATCATTCATTGGTGAGTGCCCCACTAGCCTCAGCCTGACTTCCTGAAGGAGGACCCAGTGTGTGTGGAGAGCGTGGGAGGTCTCTTTGTACAAACCCTAGGGCTGGACCTCACCCAGCCTGCCCTGTGTGCTCATCTGGAGCTCCCCACCCAGAAACTGTCCTCATAGTACGGCCGCACAGGGAGTCAGAGGAGGGTATGAGAGAGAGAGCAAGTGTATATGTGTGTGTGAGAGAGGTGTATGAGAGAAAGAGACAGAGAGCAAGAGTGTGTGTGTGTATGTGTGAGA
Organism: Bramus lutescens; assembly: GCA_001685075.1. Lineage (NCBI taxonomy): Eukaryota > Metazoa > Chordata > Mammalia > Rodentia > Cricetidae > Bramus > Bramus lutescens. Next base: position 208,551 of record LOEQ01002923.1, on the reverse strand, counting down.
GAGAAATGTATGAGAGACAGAGCAAGAGTGTGTGTGTGTGTGTGTGTGTGTGTGAGAGAGAGAGGTGAATGAGAGAGACAGAGAGAAAGAGTGTATGTGCACCTGCATATGTGTGTGTGTGAGAGAGAGAGAGGTGACTGAGAAAGACAGAGAGCAAGAGTGTGTGTGTGTGTATGTGTGAGAGAAATGTATGAGAGACAGCAAGAGTGTGTGTGTGTATGTGTGTGTGTGAGAGAGAGGTGTATGAGAGACAGAGAGCAAGAGTGTGTGCGTGCATGTGTGTGTGTGTGTGAGAGAGAGACAGAAGCAAGAGTGTATGTGCATGTGTGTGTGTGTGAGAGAGAGAGGTGAATGAGAGAGACAGAGAGCAAGAGTGTATGTGCACGTGCATGTGTGTGTGTGTGAGAGAGAGAGGGGGGTGAATGAGAGAGACAGCAAGAGTGTATGTGCACGTGCATGTGTGTGTGTGTGAGAGAGAGAGCTGAATGAGAGACACAGAGAGCAAGAGTGTATGTGCACGTGCATGTGTGTGTATGTGTGTGTGTGAGAGAGAGAGAGAGAGAGGTATGAGAGACAGAAAGAGTGTGTGTGTCTTTAAGTTCATGTATGTGTGTGTTTGTATGTGTGGGGTGAGTGTACAAAAGTGTGCCTTCAGAGCACATGGGCCTGGGAAAAGCCTGGGCATATTTCCTGATGCTGCCTGGGCTGTCACAGCTATTACCACTCAGACTATTACCACTCCAGATGCCTGAGAAGGCTTCTCTGCCCCTGGTCTCTCTAGGTGGTGCTATCTCAGCCCCAGCCCCGCTTGTCCTCATTTTTCTAGCTCTGAATGACATACTTGAGGCTTAGCTGACCCCACACCTCAGTCAGGAAGCAAAGGCAAGGTACTGCCTGTCCACGACCAGCGGATAGCACAGATCTGGCCCACTGTGTAGGAGCAGAGGAAGGGAATCTGAAAGGTAGGGGCTGGGATGGCTAGAGTCAGAGCTCAGACTTCTTGACCCCTCCTCTCAAGTACATGCTGTCTCTAGCCCTCCCGGTAGAGTCAGGTGGTGGTGATGTTCACCTTCCACAGTGAGGAGCCCCAGCTGCTCAGGTGGCCTGTCTACTTGTGTGCCGAGCAGAAGAGTGGGACAGTGGTGCTGTCCGTCCTTAGGAAAGGCTGCAGGAAACAACCTGCCAGCCTGGTTCTCCTTCATCCAGAACCCTCCTCGGTGGAACAAGGCAGCACAGTGGAGATGCACATGACACATGCTTCCTAGCCCAGAGGATGGCTTGGAACCCACAGCAGGAGGGTGGCTGGCAATTATCTGGGAGCTCACTCGAGAGCCGAGGGGATATGGTCAACGCAAAGGGTGCCCAGAGCAGCCATTCAGCAAGAGTATCGGCTCATGTTGCCCCTCAGCTTGCGACACTCCTTGCCTTTGCTGTGGAGTTATTTCAAGATGCTGTGACATTTGGGTGACCTTTTGTGTTCTCTGTGGCTTGTGGAATCTCTGAGTCACTCTGATTTGGACTAGTCTCTCACCTCCCTCTGCCAAACCTATGCCATGGCCAGCCCCATGAGGCTGGTATAGGATTCCTCCTAGGAGCAATGGTGGTCTGTGCTTGCTAGGATCTCCTCAGCCCAGACCCTATACTGGCATGCCATGTGGTCTTCAGCAAGGCCACCTTCACTTTCTGAGTTTCTGACTCTAGCTGTGTGAACTAACTGAAGATCCCATGTTTGGTTTTCCATGATAAAGAACAGCTCCCAGGGTGATGGTAGGAGTCTGGGAACCTTTAGGGTCCACATTTCTCCATTGTTTCTATTTTCTTATTTTTATATAATTTCAATAAATGGAACTGCTTCATTAAACCATAATTTACATATTATAAAATCCACCCACTGTAGGGACTTGAGAGATGGCTCAATGATTAAAATCACCAGCTGCTCTTCCAGAGGACCTATGTCTGAGTCCCAGCACCCATGTGGCAGCTCACAACCATCTGTAACTTCAGTTCCAGGATACCTGATACCCTCTTCTGGCCTCCATGGGCACCAGACCACATGCACGTGTATATGCAGGCAAAATGCCCCTACACATAAAATAAAATAGAATAATTTTTTAAATTATCCACTGTAAAGGTACAGTTTTGAGGCCACCACAGTTTATTTCAGAATGCTTGGGGATAGCAGAAGCTTTGGTCACTCAGAAGCTCCCTGTGTCACTGGCCTTCAGTTGTCATCTAGGCAGCAGTTTCAATTTGTGTTGCTGTTTTACTTTGCTTTGCTTTTTGAGACAGGGTCTCTGTAGCCCATGTCAGTCTTTTATTTATTTATTTATTATTATGTATACAACTTTCTGCCTCCATGTGTGCCTGCACGCCAGAAGAGGGCGACAGAGCTCATTACAGATGGTTGTGAGCCACCATGTGGTTGTGGGAATTGAACTCAGGACCTCTGGAAGAACAGGCAGTGCTCTTAACTGCTGAGCCATCTCTCCAGCTCCCCATGTCAGTCTTGAACCTGCTCCAAAGCCAAGTCTTCCTTAAATTCCTTATTCTCATGCTGAGTGCTGCGTTAATTTGGGATTTTGAGACATGAAACCAAGACTGGCCCCAAACTCATGATCTTCCTGCCTCAGCCTCCCAAGCGCAGTTCATGCTTCTAATGGGCTTTGACCCGCTGTTCTAGGGTCAACTGAAGAGATGCAAAGTCACATCCCCTTAGAACAGGATGTCCTGGTGAGTTGGGCAGAGAAGGGGAGCTCTGGAGGCACATATGGGGTGGGAGCAGCAGGAGCAGAGGACCCTGGTATCTAGGTGCCTTCCTCAGAGCTAGAGAGAGGACTTCTTGCTAGGTTGACTTGGAGTGGAAGTCTCCTGGGTTTGGCTGTTTTTTAATGATCATTTTGGCATCAGGTCCCCACACAGCCCCTCTATTCTGGTTTGCTGTGGTCACCAGGTCTCCACATGGAAGACTTAGCCTCTACTCTTGTTTGCTTTCTGATGCTATGATAAATCACTCTAACTAAAAGCAACTTGGGGAGGAAAGGGTTTATTTCGCTTACATTTCCAGGTCTCAGTGCATCACTGAAGGAAGTTAGGGCAGGAACTTAAGGAGGATCTGAAACAAAACCATAGTGGAGCTCTGTTCACCGGATCTCTCACTTTCTGATCATTCACGCTCAGCTTTCTTTCCCTCCCTCTCTCCCTCCCTCCCTCCCTCCCTTCCTTTCTTCCTTCCTTCCTTCTTTCCGTTCCTTCCTTCCTTCCGTCTTTCCTTTCTTTCTTTTCTTCTCCTCATCCTCTTCTTTTTTTTTTTTGAGACAGGGTCTTGCTAATGTAGACCAGTCTAGCCTCGACTCATAGAGATCTGCCTATCTCTTCCTCTAGGCCACTGTGATTAATGGCATGCTCCACCAGACCCAGCCTCAACTAACTTTCTTATACAGTCCAAGCTCACCTGCCTAGGCATGGCACCATGCACAGTGAGTTAGGCCCTCTTACATCAATTAGCAGTCAAGATAATGTCCCATAGATCAGGCCAATCTGATCAAGGGGTTCTTCAACTGAGGTTTCTTTTTCTTGGGTAATTCTAGGTTGTCAAGAAAATGAAAAAACTAACCAGGACCACCTCCATAACTGCCCTTGCTTCACACCAGCCGGGGTGTGAAGTGGACAGCCTCCTCAGACACTCCTGCATTTGCCTGCATTTGAGCGTCTGCCAGACCTCCTGGCTTGACAGCTCACTTCCCTTAGCTCTAAGAAGCAGCCCAGCATTTGTCAGCACAGGTCTTCATCCACTCACCCTCCAAAAGTGTTGCTAGCCTTCAAGATTTGTCAGTAATAATAAACTGCTGTCACCATCAGGGCAGGCTCAGTGCTCAGCCCCCTCGGGTAAAACACCCAGGACAGAGGTGTATGAGGCCATCACACCACTGGCAGAAGAACTCTCCTTCTCCCGCACCTACTCTGTGGAGTCCTAATGACCTGCTCGCCCCTCCACTTCCCCGATTCCAGAAGCTGCTCCTCTACTTTCTGTCTTCATGAGCATGGCACCTCAAGATCCACCTAAGTGGGTCATGAGGTTCATGTCTTCAGTGTCTAGGCCCGGTGTCCCCAAGTGTAACTGTGCTGTTGCATGTGATGAAATGACCTTTCTGGGCTGGAGAGATGGCTCAGTGGTTAAGAGCACTGACTGCTCTTCCAGAGGT
>LOEQ01002923.1:168825-180618 GCA_001685075.1 Bramus lutescens | reverse complement strand
AGGCCTCAGGCTGTGCCACTGGCTGAGTAGGAAAACTGGGGAAAGTGTGGCCTCCGCTCGCTGTCTACACACTCCATGCTGTCATCTGTGGGGCATAAGAGGTGGCTCAGACCCAGACTTGAAACAGCCCACCCACCTGCCACATAATGGAGGCTATGAGGAGGCCCTCTGAGTGCTCACTCCAAGCTTAGTTGCTACCACCCTCCGAAGGGGCTTTTTAAGTGTGCGTTTGGAGCTGGAGAGAAGGCTGAGCGGTTAGAGCATGGGCTGCTCTGAGAACCCAGGCTCGATTCCCAGCACCCACATGGCATCTCGTAACTCTAGTTCCAAAAACAGTCAATAAAAGCTTGGCTCTGAGGCACCTTAGAGCGGGGTGGCCCTCACCTTGATCAGGCGGTGTGATAGTGATCATCTGGGCTGTGAACTCCTCATCAAAATACCTGGTGTCAGTCTCAGAGGTGACCTGGGGCTTGAAAGGTGGGCTCAGCTGTGGAGGGACAGAAGATGTCGGGTGTCAGCTGTTCCAAATTCCAAGCACAATGTTCCAGCCCTCTCCATCTCCAGGCAGTGCTGACTTCCTGGGGTGAGTCACTAGCAAAAGGTGCAGCTATAGATGAAACTGGGAAGGGCAGGCCCACAGTGGCAGAAGACAGCAACTGTGCCCATCTCCCGGTGGCAGGAATAGTCCTGTCTTTTTTCTGTTTGTCATTTTTCTTGCAAGTTTTCTCATACATAGGGAAGGAGACAAAGATGACCAGACTTCAGATGAGCTCACTTGCCTCACTGACAGCCCAGGGACAAGAGGCAATCCAGAAAATTATGTGTATATAAGTTGCTAACGTCCCCTAGAGTACCACAGGCAAGGATCCTCAAATACCATCTCCCCAAAGTCTGGTGTAAGGGCAGTGCTACATGTCAACTCAAGGGATCTCTAGTTGGTATAGGCAGGAAAGGTGTGCCATCCACACCCCCATATGGTCAGAGGGCAGGGCTCTAGCTGCTGGTCCCATGTAGCCTAGAAAGAACATTCAAGGTAGGAGGGTTGGTTACACTAAAAGCAGGCTTGGTGACAGGGCACCCAACACATACAGTGTTGAGCTCACCTACCAAGCCTCATCAGCTACTCAGGGCCAAGGCTGCTTAGAAGCCAAAGGGCACCCCACCTATGGATGAGTACAAGGGGTTCTGCTATCTGCCAGTGACCTCCACTATGAAAAAAAAAAAANNACAAAAAACAGGTACTGTCTAAGAATGGGATGGGGCTCTCTTTGGAGCTGGAGATACCTAAATATTAGCCATCACCCTTGGCTAGCTTTCAACACATGGCACATGAGACCTCCAGGGAAAAGGCAAGAGTGAGGGTGCAGGAGGAGGCAATGCAGGAGTCCAATCAAGGGCCTGGACAGGCCTATCAACTGAGTGAGTGAGGCCTGCAGGGCAGCAGAGTGCCCCTATCCTGAGTGAGTGAGTGAGTGAGTGAGTGAGTGAGTGAGTGAGTGAGTGAGTGAGTGAGTGAGGCCTACAGGGCAGCAGAGTGCCCCTATCCTGTGTGAGTAAGGAGGCTGTACACATCCCTGTGGTTCTGGGGAGCATGTGATTACCACAGAGCTGTGAGCTCGTCATGGGCATCTGAACCAGTGAAAACTGAAGAGTGTTTGTATGTGTGTGCGCACACGTGATACAGAGATGGGCACAGTGGCCAGATGCACACCTTCTTCTCATATACATCCTGCCACACGATATTGGCAAAGAAGCGATGCTGCATGATCTCCTTGGCATCCTCAGAGCCCCCGCCAAGCCTGTGGGTGGGAGACGGGTCCAAGATTAGACACTGCATGCAAGGTGACAGGCTCATGGGGATGGTCACAGGGTGGAGCTTTCTGAGCAGTTGTGGGTATCCCCTAGCTGCCTGACCACCCCCTGGGTCTGCCCTGGCTGCATGTGACTGAGCCCGTGCAGGGCAGTATGGTGGGTAGAGTGGGAAGCAGTACTGTCCAGAGGCTGAGCCTGAAGCACTGATGGCCCTTACCTCTGTGTGGGGTCCTTCTTGAGCAGTCCAGAGAGCAGGGACTTAGCCTCAGGGCCAAGTGTACGTGGGAAGCGGATCTCCTCCATGAGGATAAGCTCGAACAGCTTCTCGTGGTCCTGGTTGTAGAAGGGCAGGCGGCCACACATCATCTCATACATGACCACGCCCAGCCCCCACCAATCCACCGCACGGCCATAGTCGTTGTCCTCCAGCACCTGGATGGGGGACTCTGTCACCATGTGTCTGGGATATGGGGGGGTGGGGGAACACACAAGAAGTGGCAGAGCACCTCAGGGGCCAGGTACTCAGGGGTTCCGCAGAAGGTCTTCATAGTGGCACCATCCTTGATACCCTCCTTGCACAGCCCAAAGTCTGTTATCTTGATGTGTCCGTCCTTGTCCAGCATGAGGTTCTCCAGCTGTGTAAGAAGCCTCAGTTAGCGTGGCCAGGCCCCCGGTCCCCACTTCCCCCAGTCTGTGGACACACCTTAAGGTCCCGGTATACCACGTTCTTCTCGGAGTGCAGATAGTCCAAGGCTGACACAATCTCCGCACCATAGAAGCGGGCCCGGTCCTCAGAAAACACACGCTCACGAGACAGGTGGAAGAAGAGCTGTGGGGTGGAAAGTGCTGAGGAGGGACTGCATGAGGGGCCCCACACGTGACCCACAAGGCAGAGAGAAGGTTAGAGATTACCCCCAAAGAGAACCAGGGATCTGGAGATTCTAACTCAGCAGAAACAGGACATCCCAAAGCAAGCAACCATGGGCTTGCTCACGTGGTCAGGGGTGCTACAGAGAGGTTCCAAGGCTCTCAGAGGGACAAGTTTACCCACCAAGTGCCCTGTGCTGAAGCTGCCTATGGTCCTACCTCGCCCCCATTGGCATATTCCATGACAAAGCAGAGGCGGTCATGGGTCTGGAATGAGTACTTCAGGGCCTGCAATGAAGCACAGCAAGCTTTAGCACGGACGAAACATTAGCATCCTGGTATTACACTGCCACCCAGTCACCCCCAAGATAGATCAGGGCACATTTCAGTGTCCTGAGACAAGGTAACACTTGTCTCAAGTGTTATTCCAGGCCGTCCTGTCCTGCAATCAGCAAATCCTTCTGCCTCAGCCTCCCAAGAGCAAGGGCCACAAGAGGAAAGCCACCACGTCAAATGGCATATTTTGAGATGAGAGACATGGGGTCTGAGATCAAATGCAGATGGCTTAGAAGTTGACTGTACCGAGTTCTGGGGTTACCAAAAACCTCCAGGCAGGAGTCTGACACAACAGCGTTTCTAGACCTGGTGTTCTGAGCCACCCAGCAGCCTGCCCATCATGGACTACAGGTGGCCCTGTTTAAAGGCATCAAGCCCAAAATGCTGACCCTGGAGCCAATTGAGCTGCTATACCTGATCTTCGCTCACTAAGCCCTGAGGAAACCTGGCCTCCAGAGGAATGGGTCATGCCTCCTTCCCTGCACACTACTGCTGTGAGCACACTTCCCGCCCCACACCAGCACCTCACACCCATCCTTCCCTCAGTCTGCCTAAAGCCCTTAAAGGCCGCACCACGTGACTGACCCACTCTATCCTACTCGGCCCTACCTCAGACGGACTCAGACTGACGGCCACTACTTACTGTAAGGAAAGGATGCCTAGAGTTCTGCAGGACACGGTTCTCAGTCAGTGTGTGGGCAACCTCATCCTAGAGGGCAAAACCAAGTGAGCACTCATCTTCCCTGCATTCCTCTCACCCGCCCTCCAGCACTGCCCACCACACACCTTGGCAACGATGACCTCCTTCTTGAGGATCTTCATGGCATAGTAGCGGCCTGTGGCCTTCTCCTTCACCAAGATCACCTTCCCAAAGGTACCCTTGCCCAGTAGCTTTAGGTACTCAAACTCGTTCATGGTCTGTGGATAGTAGACAGTTAGGCAGGGCCCTCGCTGACCACAGCTAGCCTATGGGGAGAAATATCTATGCCACTGCCTTCAGCTTGACAGTGTCCAGAGCAAACAAGACTCCAAATTACCCCACAGCAAACTCAAGAGAGCTTGAGACAAGACAGGCCCATTCTCCCATCTACTGGCCTGCAGTGAAAGGCCCAGTACAGTTTAGTCAGAGCACTGGGGCCTGGGAGATGGTGGACGTCTTTGGTTTCATTTTTTTTTTTCTTTTAGTACTATGGCTTCATGCATGCCAGACTAGCATCCTGCCAATTGAGGTACATCTTCAACCCATGTAAGGGGAGCCAGGGCACCCAGACCCAAACAGGGAGTCAGTCTGTCAGGGATACCAGGGCTTGCCAGATCCCTCCACAATGCTGGTAGCCCCAGTAGAAACACAGCCTGGACTCACCACACGGTGCTTGGGCTTGGCCAGGGATACCTCCATGTCCTCAGCCCCTGAGTTGTCACTGGGAGAACCTGATCGGAAGTCCATCGTCTCTTCCTCCTGCCTCTTTAGTCCATCAGCCACAGTCTGGATGGCAGTGGTCCACTCTTCCCTGCAGCAGTCAAATGAGACCTCAGGCACCAAGCAGGGGCTTTGCCATGGCTTTCACCCACCAATTGCCTGGCTACCTGGTCCTGAAGCTGCAGGCAACCACCCAGAACCTGGGTCTGCATACACTAAGGAGTATCAGAAAGCCTTAAGATACTAGGGACAATGGCTTCTCCCATCATTTTGCCACCTACACCCTGCAAGTGGAAGCACCCCAGTTCTCCAGAATGGGTTCAGCAGAGGCCTTGGGCTCTCAAGCAGGCATGGCCCTGAGCAGGGGGCACAGTCCACTGTTCCAGAAGCCCTCCCCACCCCTTCCCACTCACCGCTCCTCAGGCGTTTCCACGTGGAAGGTGCGCTCAATGACTGTGGTCCACTGCAAGCAGCGGATGATGAAGGTGTTGGGCCTTGGCCGCTCTGTCTTCATCAGCTGGCATTCTAAAGGAGAGCTCAGGGAAGCATCTATTTGCTCCTCCATGAAACCCTTACAGTCCTGGCCAGACAGACCCTACCCCCCAGACCTCACCTATCCTATCCCAGGAAGGTGCATTCCATCCTCCCTTTAAAAAAAGTTATTTATTTTGAGGGCTGGAGTGATGGCTTATTGGTTTAGAGCACTAACTGCTCTTCCAGAGGACCCAAGTTCAATTACCAGCACCCATATGGCAGCTCACAACCATCTGTAACTCCAGTTCCTGAGATCTGACACGATCTTCTGGTCTCCACAAGCACCAGGCACACACGTATATAAACACACAACAAACACCCTAACACATAAAATAATTATTTTTTTAATTTTAATAAATTGTTTTATTTTTGATATTGGGTCTTTGTTGTAAGTCCTGGAACAAACCATGTAGACCGGAAGCCTCAAACTATGGCAAGCATCCTGCCTCTCCCTCCTAAGTGCTAAGTTTATAGGTTAAGCTACCATCCTGGCTTTTTTGTTTTCTGAGGTGGGGTCTTGTTATGCAATTTTGACTGGCCTGGTATTCACTTTGTAATCAAAGCTGGTCCTGAGCTTGAGGCAATCATGCCTTGGCCTCCTGAGTGCTAAGATTACAGCATGAGCTGCCAAACCTAGCTACAGCCCCTCTTCTAGTCCTAATCTCCCTAAAAGAACAGAGAGCCAAGTTCTAGCAGCTGGGATGCTCTGCTCCAAGGTGAAGCCCTATAAGAAGGTGTTAGGCTAGATCAGTTAGCCCTACACCTCAACTATTTCTAAAGTTCCTCTTTCCTTCAGCTTCTGACCCTTACACCTCATGCTGGGCCTCAGGGATGGAATAACACTGATGTCCCCAGGAGGGACAGGAGTACACAACCCACTCACCCTGTCTGGTACAGGAGTATCTTGCTATTTCCCCAGTCACATATAGAGTCCCTGGAAAAATTACACACATATGCAGCCCCCACACCAGAAGCATATACTGGAATATGGATACTCAGAACATGCACACCTGCTGCAAGTCTGGTGTACAATCCTAGAATCTGCACACTTATAAGGGTGGATCCCTGGGACAGCCCGGGCCCTGAGGGTATGTGTGCAGTGAGAGGGCTTCCTGGCAAGACTCTGTAAGACAGGAGGGGCTGTGAGGCCTCCCACATTCCATCGTCTGGGTCCTGGCAATGTGAGGAGCCTCCAGGCTCCAATGAATGAGCAGGGGGCAGTCTGCCAATCCAGGGGCCAAGAGGGGCTTGAGGCCCAGCCTTGGGGAAGGCCTGTGTCAACATGGGGGATGGGGGTGGAAAATCACCCTGAGCCTTGCCCTCAGAACATCTGGGATAGCTTGTTAGGCAAGCAGATGAATACAAGCACCAAGCTGGGGTCTCAACCCCTCCCATCAAAACCCACCTCCAAGAAAAAGCCCTTGAACTGATGAACACAGTCCCATCCAGCTCTGTTCCCTGCTAGGTATACACTACCCACCTCCTGAGGCCCAAGCCCAGCCCCTTGGCTGGTGCCCATACCTATGGGTCTGCTCCAGAGAGGCCCCTTTCCTACCTCTTGCAATAACTAAGCTGGGATTCCTTCCCCATCCACCTGCAGAGGCAGCAAACTATGTTAAACCTCAAGGCTCTGGGGCAGATGTGGGGACTGGCCAAGTCAAGGAAAGTGGGCATCCCTAGGATCTGAGGCAGGTCAAACAGCAGGAACATATCAAGAAGGTGCTAGGGGCAGAGTGCAGACCAAGCTATGGCAGACATACACTGCACTCCAGACTGGAGCCCAAAGATGACCCCAGAGTCTGCTGTTAGTAACCTCATGGCTCAGGCTTACTGCTTGCTACTTACCACTATCAAACTCAACTACACCTACAAAACTAGCTGAGCCCTTGGCCAATCCCAGGTATAACACAATGTGGCACAGAGAACAAGGACATAGCTTCTTAAGTTGCAAGCTCTCAAAGATAGTTTCACAATATCCCTAACCTTATCACCCTCACCAGTCTTGGAGTGGGACTAACTTCCACTGGCACTCCAGCTAAGGGGACCACAAGACCCACAGGGAAAAGGATTTCTGATGGCCTTCCCAAGAATTACAGAAATAGTTCCTAAGATGTTATAGATTCCTAGAACTAGGAGCCACTCCTCCCATTGTCTGCCCAAGAGTTCCCAGTGAATGCCCTTGAGTGGCTGTTTAGTGCCCATTAGAGGGACCCTGATCAACCCACTCTCTGAATCAGGTCCAGTCACCACATGTGGAACCTTCGGCTTTTCTAGCAAGGGCTCCCTGGTCCAGTCAGAGCTGGCCACTCACCAGTCCTAGAGGAGGTAACTCAGAGCCAGCACTGCCCAGCACCCTAGGACAAAACCTAGAGGGCTCTCCTGAGTTTTCTCAGTGGGCACAGAGAGCTTCAGCCTCCCTACTGGCCTGCCTAGCCACCTCACTCAACCCAAGACACTTACGTGCCACTGAGAAGTTGTTGAGGGGGGACTCGCGCTGCTCCACATCCTGAGGCCGTTCCTTGTAGCCAATAAAGGTGCCATCATTCTTGAGGAGGAAGTAGCGTGGCCGCCAGGTTTTAATGTATTCCCCTGCAGGGGTTGGGGGACATAAGGAGTTGCATGTGAACACCACTGCAGTGGCCCAGACACCTGAGAGGACCCAGGCACATAGATTCAGGTGAAGGGTACGGCGTGAGGTGGGAAAGGGATCTGGATGACTTCGACTTCAGCCTTCCCTGAAGGCACTGCCACTAGGGCAAAGCTGCCAGTGCATGTTGTTGGGAGCATCTTCTAGGGCTCTGCCTGTGTAGCAGACTCAGGAGGTGCCATGGCTGAAACAAGGAGCCTTGGGTGCTAGCTGAGACCTGTACTGTACCCAGCTGAGTTCTGCCCTGGTCACCCAGGTACACAGAACATTGTTCCCTCCAGTTTTGCAACATCAGCCATAAGCAGGCACCACACTCAGGAATCAGAGCAGATGTCCTCTGTGATCTCCCAGCGACTGTCATTTTTCATACTGACACCCGGAAAAAATGTTTAATTTACATTTTGCCGAGCAAAGGAGTCTGAACAACAGGGAACTAACTAATTAGGCAACTTCTTCATCTGAGGGGACACTAGGCTGAGGACAGGAGAGGCAGCCCACAGGGCTGGAGTCCCTGAGCTCTGTCTGGGATAAAGTCTGTTTGCCCCACTGAGCCCTAAACAAGGGGACCTGGAGGGATGTGTTGTGAGCAACTGCTTGGACCAGGCTACCTACCACCAGGTGCTCCACGGCACCGACCAAGTCACAAAGTCAAACACCCTGGCCTCAGGCACCAGGCAGTGCACCTAATCCCCTTGCCAAGCCCCAGGGAGGCTGGCCAGCTTTCCTTCTCTATCCTCTTACAGTGTGTACCAAACCTAGGTTTCCAGGTGAGATACAGTCTACCCAGTCTAGTACACCAGCACAGACCCCTCTAGGCTCTCAGGACCTGCCAGGGCGCAAGTAGCTGGGGCTTTGGGCAGCATATTGCAGGGCTCTACACATGATCTACCTCCTCCATCATCTAGCCCCTTCCAATCGACACCCTGGGAGGCATATCCAAACACCAGCCTTAATCTGCACGATGCTACAGTATGACCCTAATCAGGATGAGAGGAAACCTAAGAGATGGAGGAAGACTCTCGGTGAGAGCAGTGAATAAAGCCACTACCAGGCCAAGACCCCCACTGCAGGGGCTGGCAGTTATCAGAGCAAGGGATCTTGTGCCCTTGTCACTGCAGGTCTCCTAAGATGGCCATCAGCACTGACAAACACTCCTGGCACCACAATGGAAAGAGCATGAGCTCCTCCTGACTGTGGTAGGTGCCCAAACTTGGCTGGTGCTCCTCCAGGGCATAGACAAGATTATTCTGCTTCTCTTCAAGGGTTTACAGTTCACATGCAACCACTAGGACACCTGTGAACCCTTTCTGCCTCCCATCTTTAGCTCCCAGAAGCCCAGCTACCTCCCACAGCCACTGGGGGCCTTAAAGCAATGGTCAGTCAACCCTCCCTCACTCAGGAGGAGGCTCTAAGGCCTCGGCAACTTCCTACATAACAGGAACAGAACAGAGATCTTACCCAGTCTGCAAAGTCCCCTGAGCCCCTACAGGTACCAGCCCTGCTCCTGACCAGGTGGGACATACCCGCAAGTATTCGCATGCCCAGGAGTCCCACNCCCCACACACACAGGGCCTAGAAGATGCAGTGGGTAGGCAAGGGCTTTGGTAATATAGCAGAGCCACTGGGGGGTGAGCAGCCCACCCCATCCTGCTCCTTCCTAGACCACCCACTGTGCATGCCCACCCGCCAGCACCAGTCTGGAGCTGTCGGCCCCTGATAGAGTGCCTCCCATCTCACCAGCTGCTGCTCCCCAGGACACTAACTGAGTATGGAAGCTGATGAGCAATGCACCCGTGCCCCAGAAATCCATCTTGATTTACCAACTGCTGCCCACCCCCATGCCCAGTACAGGCTCCCAGTGCAGGCTCCCACATGAAGACCACCACCCTGACCTCTTAGCCTAAATGACCAGCCCCCAGGCCAAGTAGATTTCGGAATGTGGACCTGGAGGTATAGGCAGAGGAGAAGGTGGGTATCCAGAAAGGCCTAGGTACCCTTCCCCTCCCTGGTCTCACAGAGGCCACATGGCCAAGGAGAAATGTAAAGTGAGGTGACCTCGTCACATCTTTCCCTGTGACGGCCTCCTTCCAGAGGAAAGGGGGCCACAGCTCTGGCACACACAGATCTCTTTCATCTTCTGCCTCAAGGTCTAGCCAGGTGGTCAGTGGGGTACCAGTTGAGCCAGCTGCAGCCAGGGGTGTGGCCTGCATGTTAACAAGTCCAGTGTAGACAGACCCCCAGGCCCCACCCCTCTGCAGAACTCTATCAATATATGATAAACAATACAAGAGATGGCTTCCATGGTCCCTCATGGCCTCATGGTATCTAGGAATACCATGGGGTCTCTTACGGTGACATGAACTTTGGCAGGCCTCCCCCCAGCTCTTGATACTCCAGCGAGAAGGTACTGGTACCGAGCCCTTCTGGTCTCTGCAGAAGTGCTAGGTTCTGGCCCAACCAGGATCTTCTTGGCTGCCTTACTCCATCTGGATGCTTGATACCCTGACCAGGCAAGGCGAGTCCAGCTGGGGACACACAGCACCAGCTGGAGCACTCCACCTGTCACACAGCCTCTGGGAATGCAGGTACACATGGCCCACTAGAGGTGCCACACTACAACTGGAGTTTCCTTATCAGACCTGTGTTCACAGACATGGGCAGATGATAAATGACCAGGTGCCATCTCCATGGTGTGGTCCCAATGGCCCTTGAGGCCATATGCCTAACAATATCTTCTCAGTGAGCAACAAAAACAGCAAACAGTGGACATGGGGGCTAAGCCCATGAGTCACAGTAGACCCAGCTCCCCGCTAAGCACATGTTCACGTCTACCCACACACTCTATGTAGAGGTGGCAGCTAGTACCACCAAAGGCCTACCCTGCCTTCTTGCAACAAGGCCAGTAGCACCTAGGAAGAAGCAAGGGCTTCCTCAGGCCCACCCACCTTTCCAAGACCAGATCCTGTCCAATCCTGGAGGAAAGGATACCTAGAGATGCCACTCACTGATGTCCACATGGCCAAGCATCTGTGAAGGTTAACCTCCAAATCCCTCCATCAGGGCCTCCTGGACCTAAATCATCCAGAAGGGAAGCTGGGCAAGGTAGTGTACACCTTTAATCCTAGCACGCAGAAGGCTAGAGCTCTTACAGTTCAAGGCCAGCCTAGTCTACATAGTGAAGTAACAAGCCAGCCAAGACTATACAGAGATCCTGTCTTAAAAATAAAAGAAGCCGTGCAGTTGGTGGTGTACCCCTTTAATCCCAGCAGTCGGGAGGCAGAGGCTGGCAGATCTCTCTAAGTTCAAGGCCAGCCTGGTCTACAGACGGAGTTATAAGACAGACTCCAAAGCTACACAGAANAAGAGAAGAGAAGAGAAGAGAAGAGAAGAGAAGAGAAGAGAAGAGAAGAGAAGAGAAGAAAAAGGAGAAAGAGTGAAGCGGATGCTGATGTTGGGTCCTAACATGGTACCTCCACAAGAGGCTTCCCCTGCTTGGCCCCTGACAGCAGAGCACTCTAACAGGGCAACATGAGAGCCAAGGCCATGACCTATACTTCCAGACACATTCTAGGGGACACCAACGTCCTAGGCACAACTAGAGTCCTCTGATACTGGCCTGGTCCCTGATCACAATGAGCATTTTCTCCAAGTCCCTGGTTCTTGGGGGAAACTGCTGGATATGCTGGGTAAACACTTTGCTGCAGTGGCAGTGGCAGGCGGCAGCTGGCAAGGTGCCAGGCAGCACCGAGCTGTTTCTCCACAGCAAAGTGAGCCCCAGCAGGCCTGGGGAGCAGGCGCCAGCTGACAGCAGCGACCAAACGTCCCCCACCGCCAGCACATCCATCCCACCGACAGCTGCCGGGTGCCCATTTACCTTCTCCAGCACATTGAGCAAGCGGTCTGCTAATAGCAGCCCACTGGGGCAGCTAGCCCAGCTCTTGCTGCCTTCTGGGCAGTGGGTGGTCAGCAGCTGGCAAGGTCATCACCAACAGCCTCCCAGGCCTCTCTGAAGGCCCTGGGTTCCATGTCTCTGGACCCTGCCAACAGACTCAATGACCAAGAGCTGGGCAAAGGCAGGGGTGGAAGGGTGAAACTCCAGGTCTGGTGTCACCAGGTACACCATGAGCCCTGCCTTTCTGAGAGGAGTGCTCATGTGGGTCTCACAGGGTGGGGTACC
>LOEQ01002923.1:96619-111015 GCA_001685075.1 Bramus lutescens | reverse complement strand
TGTGTGTGTGTGTGTGTGTGTGTGTGTGTGTGTGTGTGTGTTTTAAGGTACAAGGGTTCACATCCAGGGCCAGACACCCACCTACAAGTGCTATGCCACTGAGCTACGCCCCAGTCACTCTACTTGTTCTTCACAATATAAGCTGGACTGTGATGTACTGGGCCCCAGGAGCTCTGGACTGCCCTCTTGGGCTATTATGCCAAGACCATACAGGTATGATAACAGTGTCAGGGTAGAGCCACTGCCCAGACCCATGCTTGAGACCATGCTCTGCTCTCGAAGCTAATTTCCTGTGTTTGAAAAAGGCTTGAATTTTCATGTTGTGCTGAGCCCTGTAGTGATGGAGCCAGTGCTGTGCTCCAAGGACTTCTTCCTCACCCCAGGATTTGAAGAGTGGCCTGCTGGAGGGGGAAGCAGACCCTCTGATACATCCTGGAGACTTCAGTGGGCTGGGTACTACCGAGGAACTATTTCTCAGGGTTCACTTGGACATGTGGATCTGTCCTTGGGCAATATAGAGAAAAAGGAAGCAGCATATGGAGGACAAAGCAGATTCTGAGACCTTGGCTATGAGTCTTTAAAGGAGCAGGTCTTTTCTGACTTTGGGCATATCCAGGGGACCAAAGTCCAGGCTGGAGAGCCCCACTGTTGACCCTTTCCCTGCAGGGCCAGGTAGTCCTCTTCAGTGCCAAGATGAGTGTCACATCATGGTTCCTGGTGAGCAGCAGTGGCACCCGCCACCGGCTCCCACGTGAGCTCATCTTCGTGGGGCGTGATGAATGTGAGCTCATGTTGCAGGTGAGTGGGCTTCTTATATTTGGGAAGGTGGTTCGGGGATATCAAAGCCAGGAACAGACCCCTCACCACCTGGGCCCTAGACCCACAGGTGAGTGTGAGAAGGGGTGTGAGTGAATGTTCACGGACCTGGGCTTTTGCTCCTTCATGTCAGACCTGTTTCTGACAAGAAAGCACTTAGTGCCAGGGCTCCAGGCAGGGTGAGAAGGTCCCCTGTGCTGATAGTGAGGGAAGATGCTGAACATCTGGGAAGGTACTGAGGTGGGTCATTTGTGTCCTTATTGCTTAGCCATAGGGGTAGCCTGAGGGCTGTCCTAGAGGTCTTGTTCCCAAATGTGTCCAGATGTGTCACAGTGCTGGTGACCTTTTTATGTGCCTTAACAAGATGTCTCCTCGCTGGGCTATAAAGGGTGATATGGCTGGGCCACCTAGGATTCAGAGCCTGAGTTGGGTTTCTTGGGGCTTATGCATCTGGCTTGGGGACCAAGAGAAGGATGGTGTGCTGACCTGCAAGGTCCATCCTGGTTTGGGGGTACAATGGGCTCCCTGCAGTTCTGAACTCCTTCCACTCCAGCATAGAGTATATGATCCTAACCTCAAGCCTTTGGGCTTCATGTCCTGTTATGGGACCCTGAGTAGAAAATGAATGTCTCAATGAGTTCATCTGGTCCAGTTAAGGGGTCCTGCTCAGGTACAGAGCAGTGCCCTTGGGGAGTGTTGACTCCTAGATGGGTCTTGTACTTAAAAGTTCCCATGTACAGTATGGCCGCACCACACACTCCTAGGATGTGTGAGGTTCCTAAGAGTGGGCTGAGCTTGAGCTGAGCACAAACAGCTGGACAGCAAGCCTTGATGCACCTGTCCAAGGCTAGCTCAGCCCAGTCCCTGTGCTGCTTTCTGGGTGTTTTTGTTGGAACTGGTCCCTAGCAGTTTGGTGTTAAGAGATGGGGACATAAGGGTCCTCATGTATGGGAGAGGTCTGTCTTAGGTTTCTGTTGCAATCTAAACCATCACTAAAGGCAACTTGGGGAGGAAAGGGTTTGTTTCACCTTACAGTTTCTATACTCTATCTAAAGGAGTAACCCAGAGGCAGGAAAGATTGAAGTAGGGGCTGTGGAGGAACGCAGCTTACTGGCTTGGATAGCTTCTGGTCTGGATGCCCCTGCATTTCTGTGCTCCCTAGCCCTGAGGGATGTGATTATTTATGGGAGGGTGTCTCTCTTTTACATACAGAAGCTGAAGCTTGGGAGGTCATTCAGGTACAGAGTTAGTGCAGAGAAGCTGAATCTCTCCTAGCACCCCTGCAGTAGACTTTGCCCCTTCCCTGTCCTGCTGGCCCTTGTTCAGGCCGCCCCTTTCTCCCACCCTCTTGGCTGCCTGGTGACCAGAGGATTTGCATACCATTTGTACCTTCCCTGACTCGGCATCTGAGCTCCCTACTGCTGCTCTGGGACCTTTCAAGTAGCCGAAGCTTGTCATCATCTGTTCCCTCTATCTACATCTCTGCCAGGGGCCACGCCCACCATTGCCACCATTCCCTACCCTACATTGGAGCCTCCAGAGTTCTCCAGCCCCACTCCACACCATCCCTGGCTCTTCGAGGTCTGATTCTACATCCACTTTTCCTACTCGTTCTTTCCATTTCTCCTGTCACAGCCCTTGCCACTCCCAGCCAGCTCCTTTTCACTTCAGCTCTTGGAGAGTCTTCCTGTGGGTCCTCCCCTCTGGTGTCCACTCACTCAGCGCCCGCTCTGTGCCAGCACGCATGCATGCACCCTTAGTCCGCCAAAGCAATGCACCCTGCTTCAAGCCCTGTGTGGGGAGAAATGTGAGGAGTCACTACTGTGTGTGGGATTGGAGGACCTAGGACTGGCCAGACCCATCAGCATGAGTGCAGAGCAATGAGGGGAGGTGTCAGCGGGGTGTGTAGAATGGAGCTGTGTCTAAGGAGCTGGAAGGGCCACTGTAGAGAGGGGAGGCTGTGGGAGGATAGAGGGGCAGCCAGCAGGGTCACAGCTGGTTAAGAGAGATGTGGCTGACTTGGATCAAGTCAGGCAGAGAGGCCAGATGAATCTTGTTTTCTGTTCTGGGGGCAGAGCCATCAATAATAGCCACATGCCATCAATGTGCTATGCTCTCCAGGGCCTGCTGTTTATTCAACACAGTATTCCCAGTGCAGGCCTACCTGACACAGAGCCAGAAACCATTAACTACATGTTATATCATGCAAATGTGAGCACGGGCATACACATGTGTACATACATGAGGTGTCTGCAGGTGTTTATTGTGCATGTTATGTATGATATATGTTTGTACCCCTATATGCTATTAGCTATGTAGAGCTGGCTTCTGCCTCCACCTAGTCTGTTCTTTGGCTGTCCTTGGTTATGTGTGACACCCTAACCCAGAAAGCACATCCCACAGCTAAGCAGTCTCAGAGGCCCTGTGCACATAGCAAGTTCAGCCAGCTGCAGTGGGTACCTATAGCTCTGCTATGCTTATACTGGAGATGAGCTGGCAGGAAGGCATGCCCAGAGGTCTGGGTGTGACCACTGCTAGGGTCAGCACAGCCAAGGACAGGGCTCTACCCATGAAGGGTGCCAGGCATGAACTTTAGAAACCTATCATTTTAACATTTTAAGTAAGCACAGGCCGTTGACCTTCCTTTAGCATGTGCCTGGTGTTCTTTGGGCACTTCGATTGTCCACTCTCTGTCTGCAGCCAGCTCTGAGTACTGGTCCAGAGCTTCATCTGGCTGGGCTGGCTTCTACCTTCTGAGCATGTGGCTGCAGCTAGGCTGTAGGTTTTGGTGATAGGAGATTTCTGGTTAGGGGTGGCAAGGAAGCAGCTGCATACCTACCCTCTCCGAGAGATACTTATCAGGAGGGACAGTCCTAGGAGTTGGTGGGCTTCCAAACCTACTGAGTGGGGGCTCATGGGAACCCTGTGTCAATTCAGAGGTCAGGGTAGGAGTAATACTGTGGGAAGAGAAAGGGTGGATGCAGGGAGAGGATGGTTCTGGGTGGATGCATCATGAGGGCTGGAGTCAGGCTAGGTGGGATGTGGTGTGGCTAGAGCCTGTCTAGCCTGGCAGGGAAAGGGAGATGTGAAGAGCCCTCAGGGCTTTGGGGCTCTGGATATGCAAGCCCAGGGGCCTCACGAAATTACTCCTATCTGGGCAAGGTTGGATGATGGCCAAGGTTGGATGATGGCAAGGACTGTCAGGCGAAAATGGGGAGAGATGTTTGGATGTAGACTGAAATCTGTTGATTATAGCGGCTAGAAGAGTGCACCCCTAGGAATGGCCAGAGACATGCTGGGTGGGAATTCCTGGGAGGATCCTGGAGGGCAGAAAGGGCTGAAGTGACCAGAGCTCTTCAGTGTGAGTGGAGGAGGTGGTCATCAGGTTCAGAGTATGTGAAGCTGCAGGCAAGAGGCTCTCCAGCCTGGAATGGGTCAGTCTGCAGCACATCTGTCGATTAAAGCTACCATCCCATTCCTCTCAGGTCCCCAGAGCCTTCGGCTTTCTTGGACCATACCCACATCCCCACCCTTCCTGGACCTCAGCCCCAAGTCTGTGCTTCCTGAAGCAGTGGGTTTCCCTTGCCCCAGAGCCTTTGTGCTGCTAGGGACCGAGAGGTGCTGGCCTGTGCACAGAGCTAGGTACAGGCCAGGGTTTGGGGGAGAAGGTGAAATGGCATCTAGCCTGGTCCTTTAGTTGTGCCATCCAGGGCCAGAGAAAGAAGGAGGCATCTGTGGGTGCAGCTATAGACAGAGAACTTGGACCAGTCCAATATGGGCCCTGGGGATGAAGCTCACCATCTCAAGGTCAACGACACACTCTGTCAGAGACCTGTAGCTTTGGGAAGAGGTGAGCAAGGCAGGCTTGGGGACATCACAGTGAGACATGGAGACTGAATCTGAACCTGTATGTCCCTAGCAGAAATGTGGGCTGCGCTGAAGGAGGGAGCTAAAGGATGACCGACCCTGGACACTGCCCTCCAGGAAGAACTGAGGGTCTTGCAGGATGAGGTGTGGTCCTTTCTTGCCCCCCAGCACCCACCTCACTACAGCCCATCATCATGGACAAGCTGGTCAGTCACCTTGGGGCTGCAGTGTTTGCTTCCCAGGTGGCAGTGGCTGTAGGGCATAGACGCTGAGCTACAGGCTACCTGGAACTCCAGCTGCAGCCCTGTCTTTAGGACCTCCCCTGAGGCTGGAGATAGTCTCCTCTGCCAAGCTGGATGGCTAGCAGTAGGGGTGGGCTGGGCCAGAGCCCATGACCATCCTCTCCCCTGTCTCTGCCATGTGCCTGGCCCTGGAGGGGTGCTCACCCTGAATGGATTAATTATTGTTGGAGGCAGGACAGGATGATGGTACCTGGAAAGAAGAGGGCCTGGGCTGTAGTGGGGCAACTTGAGAGGCCCTGAGTGAGCAGCTGGAGGGGCATGTGCCCTGATTTATGAGCTGAGAAACCCACACCCTCATATGTCCTCTGTCAGCTGCGGGGTTGTCTTGCACCAAAGGCTCTCACCAGTGTGCTCTGGAGGTGGACTTGTTTTTTGGGAGGCACTGCCTGGGCCATATGCTTCACCTGAGCTCAGCGGCTTCCCTCAGTTGCTTGAGTCTATTGTCCTCTCTTAGGCTGAGCTCCTCTTGGCAGGGAAGGGGCCAGCCAGACACCACCACTCCTAGCAGTGCAAGTCATAGTGTGGTATGGGGATGGAGACGAGCCCTGGTGCTAGGTGCTAAGATAACCAGCCTTGTAGACTGAGTGGCGTGGACCCACACTGACAACCCCTGAGCCAGTACCATGACCCTGTTCCAGCCTACATCTTGGGGGTAGAATCTGGTGCTCAGCCATGTGAAGAGCTGGGTGACTAACCTTGGGAAGGGTCCTGTGCAGGTTTGTGGTCAGGAAGGGTGAGACCACCTTGGAGTATAGGTACCACATTTATGTTGAACTTAGTGCCACAAGCCCTGCTGGGGTGGGGCAGTGGAAGCTGGTTGGGGGAACCAAATGGCAACTGAGTACTACTGGAGGCTTTGGATGCTCCTGTGAGCTGTGCCAGGGTGCAGCCCACTGTCCCCTTTCCTTCTGCCCAAGTGGAACTAGGCTGGCCTCCCCTACCTGCCCTTGGCAGGGAACAGCCTGTTTCAGATGACCAGAGGGTTTCTGTGCCCTCCCACCCTGACCTAGGAGCCAGTGCCTTGCCCTGGGAACAGGGTGCTGAGGAGGGTGTTCTTGGAAGGAGAGGCTGGTTTGGCAGAGAGGATGGGTGGCCCTGGTACCTTGCACAGCCCTGTGGCTTTTTGTGGCAGCTGGGTGGCTTTGACTGTACACTGTGGGGGGCTCAGGCTTTGAGGCCTATGGGTGTTGGTATAGGCATTGACATGGGATGGGGGACCTGACCCTGGGATGGGGCATCTGAGGACCACTGTCTGTTCCCTGTAGTCCCGCAGTGTGGACAAGCAACATGCCGTCATCAACTACGACCAGGACCGTGATGAACACTGGGTGAAGGACCTGGGAAGTCTCAATGGGGTGAGTGTACTGGGTTCCACCCAAGCTCTGATCAATCATATCCACCTCTGGCTTCCTTCCCTCCAGTTCCTCAGCTCTACAGGGCAGAGCTCTGCTGGGCTAGGGAAGTACAAAGCTAGGGAATGAGTTCCCCCAAAAGCAATGAGATGTGCCCCACCTGGGAGTGAGAGTCCTTCTGCTCATTGAATGTGACTAGGGAAGGAGGGAGGCCTTGACTACAGGTGAGAGGTGCTGGACATGGGGTAGAAGGACAGGGATGGCCTCTCTGGGGCTTTGTGTGGCTGTCCTATGTAGACATGTCATTCTACATTTGTTAGACACGGTCCATCTCAGGACACTGACCGTTTCTGCTTGTGCAGTCCTGAGCAGGTGCCCCACAGCCACCTCAGCATGCCTTGCCTACACGGTGTAACCGGGGCCTTCAGCTCTCCTCCTCCCTGGTCTCCCTGTCAGATAATGCTGTTCTTCCTGCAGGGCCTGCCACGCACTGGGCTTTGGAGGATCCCTGGGGCATCTGGCCCCAGTCCCAATCAGGGTTTTCCACCTGGGCCCTGCAGGGTCTGCTACCTAAAAGGGGTACTCAGTTGTCCCTAGGATAGTGAGCCAAGAGTGCAGGAAGGCAAGGAGGATCTACTTAGACCTCCTCTTCTCCTTTCTTCCCTAGACATTTGTGAATGATGTGCGCATCCCAGACCAGAAGTACATCACATTGAAGCTCAATGACGTCATCCGCTTTGGCTATGATATCCTTCTCTGCTTTGCTTCCTCAGGACCAAGGCCACAGTTGCTCTGCTGTCTTAAAGCAGATTAGGGGATTTCTTAATCATAGCTGAGGCTCTCAGGCTTAGAGGTTCCCTGGACTGGACCTTCTATGCTCTTTAGTGTGGTGGAGCATGATTGATCCTCCCCGAGAAGGGGCCCTTTTCCCACCTACAGGAGTATTTTGAGTCCACCTACTCACCACTGATGACTACAGTGCTGGCCTCCAAACTCCAACCACAGGCCCTTCCTGCTCTTCCTGTTCGTGTTCTCCTTAACTTATAGCTACATTCCAACATGTACGTGCTAGAGCGTGTGCAGCACCGTGTTCCAGAGGAGGCACTCAAGGTCATTGTCAAGCAGGCCCAAGGACTAGGAAAGCCCCACGTTGGGACCTCTGGCTGTCAGGGCTCAGCCCCATAGCCTGCCATTCTCCGCTCAGACACAGCCCCCAGGTTCCGGAGCCACCCTTTGTTGGCTGCAGGTGCCATGAATCAGTGCTGCTTGGCCTGTCCTGCTGGATGGCCCAGTCCAGCAGATGAAAAGTAGTCATTACCCTTAGGCTTCTATAGCAACAGATGGTAGGACAGCTGGGGAGGGCACAGTCAAGGTGAGACTGAGTAGTTGGTCTACTGGAATAGATGAGGATTTTTTGAGCCTATAAGATATGGCCTTGGACCTTCTTAGTCAGGTAGGGAATGGGACTTGGAGTCTTGGCTGGGGAGATAGCCCTTCATGCTAAGCTGGGGAGCAAGAATGTAGGTGGGGCACTGGGATTACCTGATGGGAGGCCAGGACCACTGGGAGGAGAGTGTACTACCAGTGGGACAAGCAGAGTGGAAAGACCCTCTGGGTTGGTGTCTTTGAGACCACTAAGGTCACATGAGTTGGAGTCTGATCCAGGGGACTATGACAGGCCAGTGTTTTCTTGTCTGTATGGGTCATGGAGGTTGAGCTCTCATGTGAACCATGTAAGTGGTCTCTCTTTACCCAGTCTCCCAAAGGAATTTGTGAAGTGAGGGGCCATGTAGCTAGGCCCCTGAGTGGCTCACCTTCCCAAGGGCCTGCTTCAGGTGGGGCCTGGAGGATGATGGTCTCTAAGACTCTACTCTTGTGATCCTTGCTTGCTCTCTCCCTTCCAGAGAAGTGAACTTCAGCTCTCTCCCTAGGTCTGTGAGCTAGAGAATCCTCCACAGGCCTAGATCCCTCAGCTGCCCACAAGATAGACTAGTCTTAGGTTCTTTCTGTTCTTTTGGAGGAGAGGCAGGGCTGCCTGGGATGTTTCCCAAGGCTGACATGCTACCCCCCACCCTGGGTGCTTGTCCACAGCATGAGAAGTATACCAGCCAGCTGCAGGTGAGTGTCAAGACCTCCGCACCCAAGAGGGGTGAGGCCCTGCCAGAGCACGCACCCTACTGTGAGTCCTCACAAAACCAACCAGAGAAAGGGGACCGAAGACACGGAGCAGGTAGGCCATGGGTGTGGGGACCCATGGATGGATGGGGGAGGGCGAAATGCAGAGTCACCCAGCGCCTGTGTTTCCATTTCCTGCCTCCCATTGCCCCTCTGTATACCATCTTTGCCTGTTTTATTTCCCATGTGACTTCTCTCCCCAGCTTGCACTCCCAGCTTACAGCAAAGCTCTGTAGTCAAGGCCCAGGTCTGCTTAACCCTGGACTTGTGCCCACTTTTCTCAGGTCCTGGGAGTCTCCTACAGTTGAATGATCATCAGATGGCCACCCTTGTGGCCTGCAGCAGAACAGAGGCAGGCAGGTCTAAATTGCCTAAAGTCAGGATTCTGGGCCTGATTCTGCAGGTCCCATGACCACTGGGGTTAGGGTGGGTAGTTGAGTGCAAGGTACATTTAGGGGGCGAGTGCAAAGGTGAGCAGTGGTATGTGGGTCTCGATGGGCACAGGGGATAGCATAGCATAGCATAACATAGTAACAGGAGGTGTAAGTCCTGCCTGGGTGTGCAGTGGTAGCTGGACAAGTATTTCCAAGAAGCCAAGGTTCATGCTCTTCCTGCATCAGGAAGGTCACCTTGCTGCTCAGCCATGACCAACATCTGCTGTGCTCTGTGGGTCAGCCCATGTACCCACATGTGGTGTCGTGAACTGCTGGTGCATGGCTGGGATGCAGGTGTGCCCTGAACAGTGAGCCATCTATCTGCCTCTGGAGCCTGATCCGTGCTTGTCTTTGGGAAGACTACTGGGAACTGGGCAGGTTTCCAGAAAGTCATCTGACCTGTTCAGAGCGCCTGTCAGTGTCCAGGCTGTGCATATACACAGCTGGTGACAATGGCTTGGAGCTGTTCCTGAGGTTATAGCAGGTGCAGTCAGTTGGGCTAGTAGGTTTCTCAGTCCTACAAAGCAGACACAGCACTTTGGGAGACCCAAGATAGGCTTGGGGCCAACAGCTTAGAGAGCACTACTCAGTGGCAGACACATACTGCTTCAAGGGCCACTGCATACAGCACTGGGTAGAAAATGAGGTCCTTAGGCAGTGGTCAGGGCGACAAGAGGAGAGAGGAGTGGGTGGTGGAATAAGGTCGGTGCATATGGTGTACCATATAGTGAAGCCAATCTCTGTATAAGGAATGCATGGTAATTTTATAAAGAGTGGAGTCCCTTGAGGAGAAGGAGACATGTACAAAATACCAAGACATAGTCTCCATTCCACAGGGACACTCGTTGACTGCCAGGTAACTTCAGACCCTCTTGCTGCCTGCTAGTGTGAACAGCTGGGCCAGTAACCAAGTCTCTGTTGGCTATTGGACCCATCAGAAATGCAAAGGGCTTATGGGGATAGGACTGTTTGTAATCAGAGCCAGCACCCTGCCCTGGGGCATTGGAGTTTGCTCTTGCCCAAATAGGAGCTAAAAACCTAGACTCATGGGAGGTACAGTGTTAACCTCTAGACAAGGATCCAAATATTAAAATAAACTCACCAAAATGTTACAGTAGCTAATCAGACAGTGGTGGCCTTCAGCTCCAGGAGCTTTCATTGCAGCAGAGCCATTTCTAGAACCTTAGAAAAGGCTGAACCTGGTTTATGGACTCTTGTTGACCTGTATACTGTAAGGCAGAGGGTGCTGCCTCCTTCCCTCAGGACTATGGACTGTGGGACTGTAGGATAAGCCTTCTTCCTTCATTCCTCTGAGAGAGGTTCAGGTAGGGCCAGTGGTCATCTTTGCCCATAGATGTAGAAACAGGCCCAGAGTGGTCAACAACTGGCCAGGGACTTGAGGAGCTGCAGGTCCCAGCTGGGAGGTGAGGCTAGGGCCTGGTCCACAGATGGGCCCAGTTTCAGATCTTCATGTTCGGAGCCAACTGTAGCCTGAGTTCCAAACTCTCGCCTACAGAGGCAGTAGCTTACCGCACACCGCTGTATGGGCAGCCCTCTTGGTGGGGTGAGGATGACAGTGCCACACCACCTAAAGACCGGCACCAGGAGGAGCCCTACCCAGGTGAGTCTCAGTGCCCTGGCTAGGATTGGGTGGAAGGGTGCCAGGGTGGGTTTTAAAAGGCTTGGCCTGAGGACCCCTCCCTACAGAGCGTCCCAAGGACCCAGCACAGCAAAATGGTGAATTAGAGAGCTGCCGTGCTTCTGCTGAGCCACCAGACTACTCGTTCAGATGTGAGCCCAGCTACTTCGAGATCCCCACGAAGGAAGCCCCACAGCCACCACAGCTCCCTGAGGTGCCAACACAGGAAGTGCCTACCAAAGACCAGGAGGCAAGTAGTGGTGGGATGGCCCCTGTGGTACAGAGCCATGCCTCCTTCACCATTGAGTTTGATGACTGTAGTCCAGGCAAGGTGAAGATCAAAGACCACATCACTAAGTTCTCCCTGCGCCAGCGGCGGCCCCCCAGCAAGGAGGCCGCACCTGTGGAGATGGTTTCAGCTGAAACCAAGGTGGCTGACTGGCTGGTGCAAAATGACCCAAGCCTGCTGCGCCGGGATGGCCCAGGGGATGACCGTCACAGCACCAAAAGTGATCTTCCTATCCACACCCGAACTCTCAAAGGTAAGTACCTGCTGGCACCTGGCTGTCCTGGAACTCATTCTGTAAACCAAAGTGGCCTCAAACTCAGGATCTGCCTGCCTCTCCCTCCTGAGTTCTGGGATTAAAGGCGTGCGCCACCACTACTTGGCTGGGCAAGTTCTTAAGCTAGGAGGTGTCGCCTGTCCTTACACACTCACCGTATCAGTGAGGGTTTTAGCTGATTTTCATTTTCCAGTGAATTGGCCAAGAACCACCTGCCTGGTCTTGGGGGCAGTGTCTAGTGTCTTCTACATCAGTGAGCCACATGTGCTAGGTTTCCAGTGGTGCAGGCCTTCCTTCCCCATGGTGTCAGTGTGGATCCATTCCCCAGGGGTAGTGAGGCTCCCCAACACTGCTCACTGTATGCTGATGAATAGGGTTTTCTCAGGCCACAAGCATGAGGATGGCACACAGAGCGACTCAGAGGACCCTTTGGCCAAGGCTGCTTCAGTGTCTGGAGCCCCAACAGAAGCCAGTGGGGAGCAGGTGCGGCTGCAGAGGCAGATCAAGAGGGACCCCCAAGAGTTGCTGCACAACCAGCAGGCCTTTGTCATCGAGTTCTTTGACGAGGATACGCCCCGCAAGAAACGCTCGCAGTCCTTCACACACACACCACCTGTAGAGCCCAAGGCCGACAAGCGCAGGGGCACTGGGGCTGCTGACAGAGAGCGTCCTGGTGTCATGGTCCGCGCAGCAGGCAGCAGCTCAGGACCACAGAGGGCCAGCTCACTCAAGCGAGAGAAGACTGAGGAGCGGTTAGGCAACACTTCTCCCATCCCCCGTGCCTCCATGCGCCCCTTTGGCAGTGTGGGGCGCCGCTCCCGCCTGGCCCAGGACTTCATGGCCCAGTGTATGCGGGACAGTTCCCCAGCCACCAGACCTGGCCCTGAAAAGACACCTCCAGTACTGCCTGCCCCTTTGACACCCCGTGGGGCCAGCCCTGTGACCCCCTCAACGACTCCACCACCTCCCACTGACCCCCAGCTGACCAAGGCACGTAGACAGGAAGAGGATGACAGCCTTAGCGATGCAGGCACCTACACTATTGAGACAGAGGCTCAAGACAGAGAAGTAGAGGAGGCTCGGAAGATGATCGACCAGGTATGGTATATACCATATACCCCCTACGGCAGCTTGTGGGGCAGGAAGGGATTCCAGGGCTGATGATGGTCTTGTTGGGGAACTAGATGTTAGCCTGATGCTATCGATTATGTGTCTAGTCCAGCTGGGCAAGAGGACTCGGAAGTGGGAGGGCCCCCTGGCTCTGCCTCTTACCTTGTCAGAATAGGTCCTGTTTCCCACCCACCATGCCCAGCTGAATAGTTGGGGCCACATCTGGGTGGAGGGAGAGATCCAGGCGCCTCTGACCCTTGATACTGTCTTCTTTTGGCAGGTTTTTGGGGTATTTGAATCCCCTGAACTCTCTAGGGTGTCCTCAGCTACCTTCCGCCCAGTCATCAGAGGTGACAAAGATGAATCCAGTGATGGGGGTGTGGCCCAGCGGATGGCTTTGCTGCAAGAGTTTGCTTCCCGAGCACCAGGCATTTCCCCTCAGATGGAGCAGCAGGTATGAGGCTGGGTGGTCAAGGTAGAAAAGGGCCATAGCTGCACACCTGGGACTGAGTCCTGATACACTGATGAAGCTGACCAGTTGGTGATAACATTGGGGTCACACAGGCCTAGGAAAAGCCACAGACCCTCCTGGCTGTTTTTGAAGAGGGTGTTGCCTCTGGCAAGTATAGTGTGAGTGTGTCTCTTCTAGCACCTGGCCTCCCATGCTGTGGATATAGTTTCTTGCCCTTCTCCCTGCAGAGCCTCTTGGTCCCAGGCTCCCCTGGAGGTCAGAAGTGGATTTCCCGATGGGCTAGCCTGGCTGACAGCTACTCAGATGCTGGCTTGGCAGGTATGTGAGCCTAGAGTTGCTGTAAAGGGTTGGGGCCATACCAAGGTAGCCTCAGGTCCTGACCATAGACATAGTTTGCCTCAGCCTGTGCCTGGAAGAGGGTTGGATCTCTGTGTGCATGTGGGACCTGCAGGTCTGTAGCCATTCTAACTGCATTGGCCTTGTGCTTTGCAGAGGATGGTCCTGGACGAAGAACTGGAGAGCCTGAGGGGGCCCTGCCTGTGCGCACTCGGCGACTGCTCCCTCAGTTGCCCAGTGATAGGGCTGACAGCCCTGGAGGCCTTGAAGCTGCCAGGCGGAGTGGCCCAGGTCCACCGGAGCTGGGCAGTGAGCAGGCTAGTCGCCTTATAGGCCAGGAAGATCTGGACCCTGATAGCCTCAGTGATGCCAGCGGATCAGATGGCGGCCGAGGCCCAGAACCAGGCACAGAACGACAGGAGGAGTTAGCATGGGCCAGGAGTCGGCGCTCACCACGGGCCCCTGGGGAGCTAGCCTGCACCTCTTTTTTCATCGGTGATCAGAATGGGGAGGCCACCTTCCCCAAGAAGTCATTTGTGGCTCCTGGAGAGGTCGATGGCGCAGGACGGGTGGTCCAGACTAGCCCTTCAGCAAGGGATGGTCTTTATGTCAGTGCCAATGGGAGGATAGTGGTCCAGCTGCACCCTGGTCGGTCCTCAGAGCCTGACCCGGCTCCTCCCAAAGAGGCTCTGGCCTTTGCCCGGCAAGAGAGCTTCACCAAGGAGCCAACCAGCGGCCCCCCAGCACCTGGAAAGCTCCCCCACATTTCTAGCCACCCACTCCTACAAGACTTGGCTGCAACCCGGGCCTCACGCATGGACTTCCACACGCAGGACACCCACCTGATCTTGAAGGAGACTGAGACGGCCCTGGCAGCCCTGGAGGCCCGACTACGCTCCAAGTCTGCAGATGAATGTGAGGGGGGCAGCACCCCCAGGCCTCCAGAGGACTCCCTGTCTGGGGATTCAGATGTGGACACAGCCAGCACCATTAGCTTGCTCAGTGGCAAGAATGGACCCAGCCCAACAACCCCCCAGACTCCAGGGCCGCAGAAGGAGAGCCTGCTGTCTCTATCAGCAGCAGTAGACCCAGGGAGTGCTACCCAGGGCAGTGCCCGAGATCGGCTGTCAGAGAAACAGCATTGCCCACCAGGCCCTGCGGACTTGGGCCATGGAGAGCCATCAAGGCGCCTGGCTATGCGGCGTAGCCTTGGGTCTCGAGGGTCCTTGGACTGGCCTGAAGAGGAACGAGGCTCTGGCCTAGCCCAGCTGCCCAATTCTAATCATGAGACCCCTGAGGCCACTGGGACAGGTCGACCAGCGCCTCGCCG
>LOEQ01002923.1:17146-40115 GCA_001685075.1 Bramus lutescens | reverse complement strand
AAAAAAAACAAGACCATATGCTCACACCAACATACACGCCGCAAACCATCTTGGATTTGTCCCAGTACACACAGACACACACACATACTCCTGTGCATACACTCAGGTTTGTGTGCACAGATATGTACAACAGAATACAGGCACCACCTGCTTAGTCCTGAGTAGAGCTCCTGAGGCCTCATGGGCTGTGGTTCACTCACTATGCCTTTGGAAGACCCTGCTATAGAAGCCAGGCTGCACCTATGTGGGTGGACCAGCCACAAGCCAGGCTTTTCTCCCCAGGGCCCAGATAGACCTTTCCATCACTGTTAGTATTCTGAAGCCTAACCCTAGGCCTGGGATCACAGTGAACAGGAGCAGGGGAGACAAATGTATGTGGTAGGGGATCTGCTATGCTCCATGGACTG
Organism: Bramus lutescens; assembly: GCA_001685075.1. Lineage (NCBI taxonomy): Eukaryota > Metazoa > Chordata > Mammalia > Rodentia > Cricetidae > Bramus > Bramus lutescens. Next base: position 39,708 of record LOEQ01002923.1, on the reverse strand, counting down.
TCCCTTCCCCCAGGCTGAAGCCTGGCCATCTTCTGCTGCAGAGCAATGCACTGCCAGGAGTTCCCATCACCACGCTCCAGCCTCCTTCCCATGTCCTCCCCTGGGGACAGATGCCCTGCTGGGGAAGGCTCCTACAGCAAGGTCTGGTTCAGGAACTGAGAGACCCTATCCAGCACGTGGAGAGATGACCAGACCCACAACCACATCAAGCACACAAAGGCTTCACGCCTCCTCTAACCGTCAACTCAGGGGTGTTGTGCAGCTGGCTCCCAGGGTCTGGAGGAACAGAAAGGATCAGACCTGAAATGGTCATGGCTATGTCACTCTCTGCCCCTCCCCACCTGCCTGACCCAATGCTCCACTGCCTCTCCAGGAAGGCTGGCCATAATGCCCAGATCATCAATGATTGATGTATCCTGCAGTAGCCGCAGCAACATGGCAAAAATAGTTTTGCTATCATCATGGCCTGGCCCCGCCCCAGCCCACAGGCATGCAGAAGGTGGTGGCATCTGTGACCACTCTCCCCACAGCCACCCTACTCATCTCAGTCCTTTGTGTAATTCTTTCTTCAGACAGTGGAGAAAGTTCCAAGCCTGCAGATGGGAGCCCCTTTCCCACAACCCTCTATTTTCCTGACCACAGGCTCTACTTCATCTTCCTCAATGCTGATGACTTGTCAGGTCTGGGCATGGTCCCCAGGTCCTCCCAACCCCTGCATCCATGCAGCTCAGCACGCGGCTGGGATTAGGAAGCAGGGAGATGGTGGGGCATATTGGGGTGTTCTGCTGCCCCTATCGCAGCGAACCAAGCGGGCTGACCTAGGACTTGAGGAAGCTCTGGACTACACAAACCACAGGCACAGAAGCAGGGATGTGACGCTCCCACCTCATTGGAAGACACCAGTGGTTTCTGTAACAATCTACTCACCCAGTCCTTACTGTAGGTGACCATGGGAGGCACCAGGCTGACTGTAAGCTCTGGGCAAAGCTGCACTACCCCAGGCAGAAGCGGGGGCTAGAGGAGGAAGGAGTGAGAGAATGAGGGGTTCTTCAGGCTCTTTCCCATGGCTCACTGGCTCTGCCCTTTCAGAGCCACTGGGACTCACAGCCCATCCTCTCATACCTTAACTTTAGGACTCCCCTACCCTCCAGCCCAATCTGCCCAAAACTAACCAAGTAGAGCTTCTGCCTCCCTTGCCCACCTACCTTCAGTCTGTACTATGCCCCTTCCTCAAGGAAGCATGTCTTTAGTGGGGTCCCCAGGGTCCCCCAGATCTGTTGGTTCACTGTGATTGCCGCAGAAATATCACTAATGGATGGGCTAAAATGACACACACTTGTTTTGCCTATGCTGGGTGTTTTCAGGGCTGTTTCTTTGAGGGGGGCATTGAACAGCTGCACTCCCAATGTCCAACAACATGTGCTTTCACACGCCTACCTCTCTGCAGGCCCTCTTTCTTCCTCCCTCCTGCTGGCTAGAGTTTTACCATTTAACTGAGGCTAGTCTCAAATTCACTATGTAGCTTAAGCTAGCTTCTAAATTTTGATCCCCTTCTCTCAGCTTTCGCAGAGCTGGTATGACAGCTACCTGACCCCGGGGCTATCTCCACATCTCCAAATCCTCATTTAATCTCATTCTGCACACCCATTCACTTTAGAAGGTTTCATATCCGCGGCTTCTTAATATTAGAATGTGGACATCTTTGGGGGGCATCATCCAGCTGACTCAGTGGTCACACAGGTCACCACAACCTGGACCTGTGACCAAGAACTAGAACCTTGTGTCTTCTTGTGTCTTCTGAAGTCATTCCTCCTACCTGACAAAGCTGGGACCTAGATAGACTTGGGAGGTGCTGGGGCAGGAGGATTGCCCTAGCTCCACTCCTCTTCCAGTCTCCTTGTCCCACTTTGAGCCTAGACCTCAGTCTTCCTATCTCCTTCCAGCTCCCTGGGCCTCAAGGACAGCAAGGGCAGCAGGTGAGGGGAACTGGAGCAGTACGAACAGACAGAGGACCTGCTGGGTCACAATGAGGTGAAGAGAAGCCAGCGTCTGTACACACAGACACTGTCTGACTGACACCACCCTACCGGGCCACTCTGAGAGTTGGAATGGCTAGTCCAGAGCTCTCTGCCTGCAGGGCTTAGAGAACAGTGCCAGGCTGGTCTGCCCAAGGGAATGGGGAAGGCTGTGGTCCAAGATGCAGAGAATGATCTCATCTTGTCACTTTTAAATCAAATTTTCCAGTAGTTCTTCTGAGGAGGCTGGGGATGAAGGACTGAGTCATCCATGCAAGGGCAGGGCCCAGGGAAGTCCAGGGGAGGGGGAAATCTGTGTATGGAGGAGGGGACCAGAGTTGAGTTTAGATGCAGACCTGATCCACCTGCTCCCCAGGGAAGGTTGGTTATGGCTGCTAGTCCAGGATTACTAGGGTAGAGATGTAACATGCTGCAGGCTGACTTCATGAACCTCAGAATGGGGGCAGATGTGAAAGGGCCAGGGATTTCTGTGGCTGGGGGCTGGGAGAGAGGGGCAAGGTTAGTTCATCAGGGCCCTTACCCACACACTTGGATGCAGGAGGCTGTGAGATTGTCCATGACCAGGACTGGCCCTGCTCTGCCTTAGGACTGGTGGTGACCAGGCTCAGACTATGAGCACATGGAGGAAGATAGTGGTTCTCCTGCTCTGCAGGCAGTAGACCCTCATCCTCATTCAAGAGAGAGTGGTCTGGGATTGGGTCAAGTCAGCGAGACAGACTTTTTCCATTGTACCCATGTGGCCACCAGTCTGGAGAAAACATTCAATAGGAGTGCAGGAACCAGGGCCAAGCAGGGTGGGATGGTGTAGGCCGAGGGGCCAGCACCATGACAGTGGCTTTACTCCTGGGTCAGGTGTGCGACTGCGGGGGACACATCGTACACACAGTCACCGACGCCATAACGAAACGAGAACCCCTCATTTGCAGGGCAGAGTTGGCAAGAAAGCCAGCCCGGATAGCAGGCTAGGTCCCACTGGCTGTGTATCCTCCACTCTGCAATTATCGTCTCGACAAGTTACGCCCCGCAAGGGGCCAGAGAGGGCGGGACATGGGCGGCGGAGCTGTGGGCCACGCCACACGGTGGCGTGCTGACGCCACGGCGAAGNGCGCGTCACGGTGGCGAAGGTGGGTGTGCGCCTTGCGGGCCTCTGGGAGCCGAGGACCCCCTCCTCCCGGACCTCGGACCTGGTCCCGGCCTCCGGCCTGGGACGCGATCCCCGAGCTCCGTTCCCTCAGTCAGCGTCCTCGCAGACCCAGTTCTGCGGCCCGTCCACTAGGACGCACGTCTACCCACAGGCCTTCCTTCGCCTCACTTGTTTGGGCCTAAGACACGCCCCCGTGCAGGACTGGTCACCCACGCGTGCCAGGAGGGGTCGACTCCACAGAGGCACGTGAACACTCCCAGGAAGCCCTGGGCAACTCCAGCTCAGCAGCTGCATGTCTTTTGAGCAGCTTTCCTTCGGGTCGGCTGGCCTGGCCATTCCAAGATGCAAGGCGGGCAGGAGGTGAGGAGAGAGTCAGCGAGTGACCTCGTACAGGACCCTGGAGAGGGGTCCCTCCACCAAATAGCTGGAGAACAGAGTGGTGACGATTTGGAACGGAGGAGACTCTGTTGCGATGGTCCCCTGACTCTGCCTGACGCGAAAGCTAGCGGCTCCAGGCTGGAAGAGGGTCTTCCCACCTGCACACTCAGCTGTCTGCACCCAGGGGAGCTCAGCGGCGGGTGGGGAGAATTCGAAGGCTTCAGGGAGTCTTCAGCTAAGTCTGAGCAGTTTGCTCAGTCCTTTGAACTCCTAGGGAGAGCCGCAGAACGCCAGTCGCTGAAAATCCCTTCAATCCCAAAAGAGCATGGTTCTTGCCAGATGCAGCGAGGTGGACCCTGGGTGACAGGAACTGCTGCTGGCCCATCTTCTGAGGTATTTCTGTGGTCGAGTGGGAGGTATTTTGTATAGCCATTAGACTTTGCCCAGGCTCCTGTGCACTGTGGGGGGCTGGGGGTCTTGCCAGCCTTTGAGACCCCTCTCCTGGTTTGTCTTTCGCTGTGTGGTTGGCTGTCCTCTTCTTAAGAGGAGGACAAGGAATGGAGGGCTTGACTAGGGCACTCGGAAGAAATGGATCTGAACAAGGCATGGTGGGGGCCCAAGCTGGGTAGCTTCCTCTGAACTCTTCTCCTGAGGTCTGAAGCTGCACTAGTACGGTCCTGTTCAGGGCACATGGGGGATCCCGAATTGCAGGTTTAGAACGCCTCAGATCTGAAACTCAGATATCACAGTTCAGTTTTGAGTACTGAGCCAGGTCATGCCAGGACAAGGGTCCTTCTCAGCCCTCAGAACTGACCACACCTTTGCCCCCTTGACTGCCTCTGAGCCCCGGCTGTCAGCCATTCTCACCCCAAACTGGGTAGACTGCTGATGAGACCTGTCTCCTCGGGCCTCCCACGAGGACAGCTCTGAGGCAGTCAGCTGCACCTCCACGTTTGTTCTCCACCATGTTTCCAGTGATGGGAAGCATTTGCACAGGATGGGAACTTTACACAAAACACTGGGTGAGTGTAGGACTGCACCCAGTTGGGCTGCAGCACACGGGCCTGCAGAACACTCACCCCGAACCTCAAACACCAGCCCCCTCTCTACTAGTGCCTGGCTCAGACCCTGCCCACATCACCCCACCTAACTCAGAGCCCGTGTAAGGTGAAGTGCTGGAGTCCACCTTCTCCACGTGTCCTGACAGAGTTTAATTGTGTACTATTTCCTGCAAGCCCATGGCTTTCACTGTATTTTTTTTTTAACAGCCTGGAGATTCTGAGGAAAATCAGTTAAGGCAACACCAGCTGAGCATGCAACCAGGGACAAAATGCACTTATATTAAAGTCACTTATTTGGCATAAAGTTACCTAATGTATACATTGCTCCTTACGTTGGGATCTTCTTTCTTTGCAGTCCATTCTCAGCTATGAGAAGGTTTTTAGGTTTGCGTTTCAAGAAGTCCCAGTGGAACTGACAACTGAAGACATTTGTTCTCTAGACCATTTCTTAGAAATAAGCAGTGAAGAAAATGGTGGCCTTGCATCTGTGCCTAGACTGTGGTAATGGAACTTAGATTGGAACCAGGGGTTGGCAAAGCAAACTTCATTTCTGTTTGCTAAAGTGGTTTCACATAGCTAAAACGATTGTTCCTGGGGATTACAGAGTCTCTGTAGCCACCTGTGAGTCACAGCATTCCAGAGGGACCGGCAGCACAGATGGATGCTCCAGTAGTGTCCCTCCAATAGAAGGGCTATTGCTAGGGGACTTGGCTCAGTGGGACCTGACACCTTACGACCCTCAGCCAGTTATAGGAAGCACCCCAAGAGCAGCCATAGACCTTCAGGGTTACCTTGTGTGTGTTTCTAGAGAAAATCACACATAGTAGTGTCTGGCTGGCCATTTAGTAGGGATGTGCTCTCAGCCAGCAGGAACAGTGGTAAGGGGCCGAGATACCAAAGAGATGCTGATTGAGGAGAAGGTAAGGTGAGCAGGCTCTGTCACCTGGGGCTCAGGGGAAGCTAGCTGTGTGCTTCAGGGTTTCTGCATGCCTGAGCACAGTCAGAGCTCTGCAGACTCTGGACTCTTGTCTTTCCCATCATGACTACCATGTGGGTCAACCCAGAACCTGCCCAAAAGGCCCTCCACAAGAGCCTGGGGATTTAGGCCTGGAGCCCAGGGGCCATGACCAGCAGTGCCCCACTGCCTGGTGCTCCTGCAGAGCGTAGCCTATCAGGAACGCCTGCCTCAGGGCAGCCCAGCAGGCCACTGTCAAGTCCTTCAGAGGCCCAGGTGGCCCAGGTGTCAGGTTTGGCAAGGTTAGGCATGCTGGGATAGGAGACTTGTATTGCTTGAACACTGTGTTCAGAAACACGTGAGGGTTTGGAAAAGATGACCCAGCATTGGCACATCCTGTATGGCCTTGCAGCTATTGGGTGCCATTTTAATTCTCAGGGATCAACACACATGGCACACAGTACTACCATGGCCACAGTCAACAGTCCCTGTGGATTTCTCCACTGATTCTCCTGAGTATGCACTCTATATGTGTGCATCTGTTCTGTAACCAGGAGGGCTGTAGACACTTGAGCCGATAACACCAGTAAATCTGGCCTCGGGGCTTCTCCAAGAAGATGCATAAGTAGGGGATGTGTGGACAGATACAAGGGAGGACAAGTTGATAGTGAATGTTTGGGTTTACGAGAGAGGAGAGGCCCGTCCTGAGTCCTCATAGGGGGCCATGTGCCATGTGCTGTGGGACTGAGCTTCAGTAGCTGCTGGGAAGCCTTTCAGGTCTCCTGTTGTGACTGCATCTTTCTCCCAGTTCTGAATCTAGGAATCTCTGGAGATCCCTTCAGAACACTGACATTGTGTCCACTTCATGGCGTCACTGGAGCGAATCTCACTGTCAGGAGAAGCTCCTTCCTGTCCTTGGTGTAGATGCTGCTCAGAAGGTAAGGAGGCTTGGGGAGCGTGGAAGGCAGGTTTTGCTCACAAACCCAGGCATACATAATACCTGGAGGAGAAAAAAGATTTATTTTAGCTCAAATTTTAGCTACTTCAGCCTATGGTGAGAAGTTTCCGTGTCTCTGGGCCTGTGGTAAGATGGTGTCTCAGAAGAAAACTGTCATAGAGGGCAGGCAGGGACAGAGGCAAGATATACCTCAAAGACACATCTCCTATGACCCACTTCATTCAACCAGGCCTTACCCCTAAAATGTCTATCTCATCACAATAATGTTGTGGGAATGTGCACCCATTGGTGGAAGCCCTCAGGATCCAATCACTTCCAAAAAGCCATCACCGGCAGTCAGCCCCAGGACAGGAGCCTGTGGGGATGTCTTCATATTCAGGAGAAGTGGAGACTACACTGTGGCCAGTCACACTGGCATGACACACTTTGGAGACCACTGACCAGGGACAGCATGGGCTGAATGCAGACTTCCCCACTGTCAGCACCGGGAAGACCATCTTCCACAAGACCTTGGTGTACTTCTCAGAATGGGACTGGAACAGGGCAGAGTTGGGGAGGGCAGCGGGGTAGGGTGCCCTGTCTCTCTTGGGTATGCTGCCCTAGATACATGTGTATGACTCCAGCAGGGGTACACACCAGCAAGCATGAGGAGACAAGGTGTATGTGGGTCAGGGGTGAGTGTAGGAGGAGGTGATGCTGTGCCATTGCAGAATGCCATGCAGTGCTACCCTGTTACTGGTAGGCCTCTTGGAAGCTGGTAACGGGAACAGAAGCAGGTGAAGAAGGATGGGCAGGAGCCAGGTGCTGCCAGTGGGTGATGCACAAAGGCCAGGGCTACAGCAGCACACAGGAAGGGTTGGGAATGAGGGCAAGTTTTGCATGAATATGTGGCATGTGTGGGATCAGCAATGTAGTGGGTTGACTTGGTGTATACCTGAGAGGTGCCTTCTAAACACATGGTGGTCCCAAGAAGAAAGCCTGATATCTGAGGGGGGAGCCAGCTAAGTCCAGGACAGAGCAGCAGGAGAAAAAGGCTCAGGCGGTAGCTGGAGAACAGCAGAGGACAACACCCAAGTGAAGCATCAGTGTGCACAGGTCAACCTCCTGAGTTTCCTGAGATGTCACACCTCAGAGCGAAGTAGAAAAGGTCTTTTCATCTCAAATATTACTCAGAGCTTTAAATAAAGAGGTCAAGAAGGAAGGCAGCTTGGCCCTGGTGAGGGCCATGATGTGGGCTGCTTACTTTATCAGCCCACGGTCACCAGGCTGGTCAGGAAATGAGTGAGGAATTGGGAGGAAGAGCACCCTCCCAAAGCCCTTGCCCACCACATCCCACATAGGAGGTCAGCCTGGCCTTAAGATGCAGGAAAAATTGAAACTGAAGGCTAGGAAATATGATTCCTGGGTATCAGGCTCCAGAGGACAACTCCAGGCAATGACAGGGCAAATGGAGGTGGCTGGAAGGCATTCTTTTTCTGTGCTATAACAGAGTACCTAAGACCAGGTGGTTTATAATATTTACACATTCATGTGAAGTCCAAAAGCATGGCACTAGTACCTGCTTCAGCATTATGAGGTGAGACACAGCAAGCATGCCAGCTCTAGTCTCTGCTCATAATGCCACTAATGCCACCATGGAGGCAGCATTCTGATAACATCTTCTAATCCTAATCACCTTCCCAAGTTTCCCTCCAAATGCAGTTAACATATGGACTTTGAAATTCACTTTGTAACACCTACACGTTAGAGACACATTCAAGCCACAGCTGGAAGGTTGAGGAGCACCCCAGTTCTGGAGGCTCGTGAACCCGGTGATGTTCAGTAGGTGGCAGGCAAGGGAGGAAGGCCATGGGCCTGACCCTTGGGGGACCCAAGGCATCCAGAACTAAGATTACTGTGATTTTAGAATGAAAATGGCAATGCTGTAACAGAAGTTTTCTTTCCGTAGAGCCTTTCTGGAGACCAGGGTCATGTTCTGGAAGGTTCTGATCTCAGAAAGCCTGAAGAGCTGCTTGCAGTCAGCAGCTTCCGCCTACACCACTGCAAAGCCCTGATTCAGACCAAGGTGAGCAGAGTCAGAAGCCCCATATCTCTGAGTGTTCATCAAGAGTACCCAAGGTCCGGGATGGGCGTCAGGAGGCTGGGGTGGCATAACTGTTGGGTCAGAAGCTGGCAGAGGCGCCTACAGATCCAAGGAGCAGCACTTCTCAGGCTGAGGGTCCTTCTGCAGTCAACCCAGCAATTCATCACAGCAGGCCCAGCAGGAAGAGAAATGTGGACAGGAAAGGGGCCTTGTTCCTACCCCCCTCTCTTTTAACCAGGGAGGGAGAACAAGCCTGTATGGGCCTGGATCTTGTGCCCCCCTTTAACCAGGCATTTCAGGAAGGGCTCTTTATGTGTGCCCAAGAGACAACAGTTAGTCAGTGACTGGAGTATGTGCCACAGAGATCTGCACTGTAGTGTTGGGGAGAGGTGGCAGGAGGTGGGGGGATGGAATACAGCCCTGTGGCTCTGTGGGAAGCCAAGCATCAAGGTACAGTGTGGTGCTGCCCAGCTAGGTTGCAGCCTTGGTTGATATACAGGTCAGGCAATGGGTTCTATGGCACTCGGGAAAGGGAATTATTATGAACTAACAGGGCATGATGCCAGAGGTCCTATAAGACCGTCCCTCAGCTTTTTGGAAGGACAAACCTCTGAAGGAGTGCTGCAGTTCCCTTTGAGCAACAAGACATTTAGAACGTTCATCCTTCACCATAGTACTTGGAGGATGCCCAGCAGCAGCTCTGAGGTAGAAATCTGTGAAGTCCACCTGTGGACGCTGAAGTCAGGAGTCCAAGGCCTAGGTGACAAGACCCAGCACAAGGGCCAGGAACACAGGCAGGAAGAGACCCATGCTGCTTTTGGACTGCAGGGCAGTCACAGAATTGTAAGACACTCGGTCTGGCTTGTGGGAAGTTATGTGGCAGTGGTGCAGGGTGGAGTGGATAACTCTCGTAGCCACTGTCCTCATCCCCTCTCCACCTGGATGGTTCTCTGGTCGCACTGCACATTGAAACCAAGGAGAGAATGTGGGGTCGGGGATGGGGAGTGGGAGTTCCAGGGTGTGCCGGGAACCTACCCAGGCTTCTCTAGTGTCAGCTCTAATACCAGATCACCACTTTGCTCTCAGCTCTCAGGGACGTCTGGCAGCAGACAGGGCAGCCTGATTACCTACAGCCTGTTTCTGAAGACACCACTACAAGGAAATGGACACTACATCACCACTCCACAAAAAAAGATCTTCACTCCACGTAACTTAAAAATGGCACTCTTTAATAACAATGTTTGCTAAAAGCAGGAGTACTTTGTACCTTTATGAAATATTTTACATTCTTACTGGTTTTAGTACTAGCGTCTGAGAACTATTCTGTGGCACTGTTTCCCAGATCCTTGTTAGTTTCCCAGGACCTCTGTCAACCTACTCTATACCTCAAGCACTCAAGATCGCATGGGGTGCAGAGGGAATGTCCTAGGGCAGAGCCAGTCTCCATAGTTTCTGGGGACACTGTAGACTGGCACCAGGAACCTGGTGACTCCTGCCTGAATCATACAAGGATCCACAAGTTCAGGAAGCAGGAGACAGCTACTGATCACTTGCAGGAACCCACCCTGGTCCTGGCTCCCCTACCATGCTAATGCATATCCCTGTGCTGGATCCTGCCCTCACCCAGCAGCCTTGAGACAAGCTTTTCTGAGTGGAAGGGTGGGTGGGAGAGCACACTGGGTGTCCCAGGAGGACAGCTGGATGAGCATCTGCTGAGACAACTGTTCTCTTCTAGGGGCAGACACAAGCAGGCAACACTGAATTTTGTAAACTTTTATTAAAAAGAAAAGACTGTCTAAGACTGTGTTCTTATTGACTCATTAGCTCTTGGAGAGGCTGTGGAGCTGACCTGCTCAGGAGACACTAGCTTCCCTATTGACTGAACTGACCAAGTGGTCCAGAACCAGAGACCAGTCTAGACAGAGTATTGGAACTGCTCCCGTCAGGAGGGGAGAAGAAAGGTGCTGTTGATATGTCTGACCCTTGTACTCAACCACCACTAGGTGACGTATAATTTGAGGATTATAACAAAAGGATAACTCATTGTTTTGATTTTACCTGGGGGGAGGAGTGTAAATGGCCAGTAGGTATATGGAGAACATGCGTACCAACATCGACCATAGAGAAGTGCAGTCAAGCACTGTGAGCCACCACCACACTCCTGTTAGGATGAAGATGAGCTAGCAAGGGCATAAAGAGATGTAAATGAGAACAACTATTATGGGAAACAGTATAAAGATTCTCTCCCAAAACTAAAACAACTGCCATGTGATCCAGCAACACCACTGCTTGGGGATATTCCCAAATGAAGGACTGTCTGGAAAAGCTGTTTGTATCACGTTCACTGCAGCAGGGTTCACAATGCCCAAGGTGGTCCTGCAATGGATGAGTGGATAAAGGAAAAATACTGTTTATCCAGGAAAAGATGAAACCCTGATACGGCAGCAACAGGGATGAGCCTGGAGGACATTATTATGTTGAGTGGAATAAGTCAGGTGCAGACAAGCAAATGAATCTTTCAGCAGAGTCTTAAAATGTGAAATTCCTAGAGTCTGAGTGGCAGTTAGCAGGGCCTGATGGAGATGGTGTCAGCCAAGGGTAGTCTCAGGTCAACATTCAAGACCCCTAAAGTGTAAACCTTGGGAACAGTTTAACCATGAATCACAAAGCTGGGAATGGTGGTGTATGCCTTTATCCCAACAATGGAAGGCAGAGAGGTGGATCTGAGTTTGAAACCGGTCTGGTCTACAGAGTGAGTTTCAGTACAGTCAAGGCTATGCAAAGAAACCTTATCTTGGGGGGGGAGAATGAATTATATTCTCAGAAATCACTGAATAGACTTAGTATTCTCGTTACTCAAATGTAGCCTTCAGTTACAGCTCCATTTAGCCATCCTAGACATCTGAAAAACATCATATATGGCTAAATGCAATTTCTGTTAACTAAAGCAGGAATGAACAACATAAGGCAGCGCATCCTACAAATGCTCTGAAATACACTCTGCTCTTGGGCCCCCAGCAGCTGCATGCGAGGTGAAGCCATCAGGAGCCTCTCAGAACACATGAATGCTGAGAGCCAGGGGTCCAGCCACCTGGAACAGCCAAGCCTGAACTGAGTGCAGCACCTGACAGCTCAGGAGAATAAGTCCTCAGCAAGCTCCTTGCCCTTCCCCACCCTCCAGGACACTTATTTCCACCCCTTCCTCACCAAGAACTGGGCTGTGAGACACACGCTCAGGCTCTGGACAAACAGAAGGTAAGGGGCTTAGGTTTGGGGCTTACTTGCCTGGTGGCTTTGCTTTGGGTGGTAGGACCCTGGCAGAGTCTGAGCCTCCTGGGGGCTGGCTTCAGCTGAGCACCGGCAGAGGCCCCACTAGGTTTGTGTCCTGCACTTTGCTGGTGAGGTCAGCAGTGAGGCAACATACATGGAGCACATAAGGCAGTGTCTCAGGCAAATGTTCTCAATCTTTTAGCTCACCTCACCACAGGTGCATAGACGCCTCCTTCACAAACTTCTGACCTTTAAAGCAACACACTGAAATTAACCGTCTAGAGGGATGCAGGTGGGAACTGAAGGACAGAGGATGCGGCTCATATATTTGAGATTTACACAAAGTCATTTCATCCCTTCTCGCTCTGAACCCTTCTTTCCAAATCCCCTTACCTCCATGTCTTTTTTTTAATGTGACTTGATTAGGCTGCACTACTGTAGGAATGTTTATTTTTTGGAAAATGGGGATGACGGTATCAGTGGCCACACTACTTAAGAAAAGGACACTCCCTCCCCCAACCTTTAACTGAATATTGAATAGATCCTCAGAGAGGGATAGGGCCTCATGGGCCCCACCCTATGCCTGACGAAATGTTGGGTCCAATCTTGTATATATTTGAGATACTTTACAAATAAAGATGAGGTACATGTAGTCCTAAGCATGAAAAACTTGGGACAGCTCTGACCTGAGTGCCTTTGAGTCCACTCTGCACAGAAAGCAGCTCAGCTGTCTGTGGACTGCGCTCCATCCCTGGGCCCACAGGGAAAGCTGATTATGAGAAAGTTGTCTTCTGACCTCCACATGGGCACTGTGACAAATATATCCCTCCACATAAATAAAATGTAAAAGAGAAATCCTGCCTTAGATTTATTTAGTAAAGCACACCCTTTAAACTAGCTTTTATAAGGAGACACACATAAGATCATTGTCACAGACTGGGGATCAGCTGTTCCTACAGATTACCTAGAGCCCTTAGACCCAGAGAAGGCAGCAGGAGCTGAAAGGTAAGGGAGAGTTTTCCCTTGGGAGCCATGAGGTTAAGAAAACAAACCTATTGCCTATTTAGCACAAAGAAGTTATCTGCCTATAACATAAAGCATATAAAATGCTGAGACCACCGAAAGCAAACTCAGTTGAAGGATTAGGATAGAAAAATTTCATAACACATTCCATTTGCTGGATATTTTTAATAAAGTGAGGTTTACATTGATGATATTAAAGAATAGTCAAACAAACACAGGAAAAAAAAAATAAAACCTCTTAGGCTCAGGTGGGGAAGCCCAAAAAAGCACATGAGAAACAGAAAAAACATGCATGGAGGGAGGAAGAGTCTGACATGTGATCAGGTAGCAGAACCTTGAGATCCAAGCAGATAACTTAGGGGCCACCCCTGGATTAAGGGGCCCTAAAATTAGATGGAGTCAGATTGTTTTGAACCTTAAAATGTTTGAGCACCATTTTAAAAGCAAGCAAGCATGGATGTTCCCTACTGAGGACATGGGTGAGGACACACACCCTTCCCAAGCACACATGCCTGGTACCCAGCAGCCTCCATGTACATACTTGACACGGAACATGAGGTGTTAGGAGGTCATGCCCTTCTGTCACACATTAGTGCCTGGGAGCCAGGCAGTAATGGCCAAGGACAAGACCTACATAAGGCACAACCTAAGACAGAACTAACTGACGTGAAATTTCTAGACATCTGACCTTAGCCTTCAGTGGCATTTACATATAAATAGGCATAAATAAAACCACCCTACGAGTTGACAGGACGACACCACCTGCAGAGCGGACCCAGAGAGGGGGCAGTGGAGCTGTGCATGGTTCTCATTTCAGACACTCTGCTAGAATGCAGACCATGATTGGGCCTCTCATGTAAACACCTGGCCGGCTACATTTACACTGTTGCCTTGGGAGTGTAGAGACTCATTACCAAAAAAATCTTCTATTTAAACCTTAAAAATGACACAGATCAATTATAATTATTTAGGTTATGTTTCTAATGTAGCAGCAGAGGATGTTTGTAGAAAAAAATATACTTTTAAGAAAATAGCTGAAAAAAATCTAAAGTATAAAAAGTTTAAAAAATATATCTTAAAGACAAAATGTTGCCCAAAACATATAAAACTCAAATTTTAGAAAGTTTGTCTACCTAATTTAAAACACATTAGACACAACTGTGGCACACCATCCTCCACAGTGATCCCAAACAGGAAAATGAACCCAGGGCCCAAAAGTCTTCAAAGAGCTCAGTTCCTGGCAAGGGCTTGCTCTGTCTTCAGGGCTGCATGCAGCCTCTCAGAGAAAATCTGTCCCAGGGTATTTTCATAATCAGAAAGGCAGGGCCCCCTTTGGGACAAGTGCTTGTCTGTCTCTGGATCACAGCACATAAGGGCTCCATGGGGTGTGTGTGTGGCCTTGTCCTTGGCCCACCAGGGGCCTTCTCTCAGGTCTCCACCAGAATCTCTACTACATGATCCAGCTCAGCCAGATCTGACTTGCAAGTGGAGCCGGGAGATGGGGGAGCTGCAGCAAAGCTCTCGAGGCCACTGCAGAGACTGGGTTTGGTCCCACTCATCATTCCTGTAAGCACCGTGTCTAGGTCATAGTAGGAGCTGTCCACATCTGAGAAGAGTTCCTCCACTGAGCTGGGGCTTTTGTTCTCCAGGGTCTCAAATATCTGGTCCAGTGACTTCTGAAAGCTTCCCCGGTTTTCTTGTGGGTTATCCATCTCCCAAAGGCTGCTCTGAGGGTTCCTCTGTCCCTGTGCTGAGCTGACTATGGGAAGCTCAGAAGCTGAGCTTTGCAGGGGATCATCTTCCAGTTCAGGAGTGGGGTGCTCCCCATCAGTTCCCCTGGCTGTACGACACAGGATCTCTGTGGAGACTAGGCGGTCAATTGGTGCCCGTTGTTCAACATTCTGGGGTGCCATCCCATGCCACACACCATCCCGACTCATTTCCTCTTGGATCTGCCGGACCGTGTTGGCGATGAGGACTGAACGGCAGAGGTTGGGCTCCACTAACATGTGGCAGAGCTGGAGCTTGACCAGGGACATGTCCAGGAGTGACTGCCGCTGCAGGCAATAGGAAGGGACAGGGCCAAAACCCTCTACTCCTTCCTCCTGGTCACCATATTTCCTCTTCAGCCCTCTAGCAAACATTGTGTCCTGTGGGAACCAAGGAAGACACCAATTAACATACTTCCGCCTCCTGGCTGACAGTACCCAGGACAGTTTCAAACAGCTACCAAAGTGACAACACAGGGTCAGAGAGGCCATCTGGGAGGCTGCCTGAGGCACAGCCACTGTCACAGGCAACAGAGCTCTAAGCAGTAGCATAATTTTCATCAACAGATAATGAACACAAATAGAACTTTGGTCCGTATGTTTGTGTGACAAAATCTTTTAGCTGTTGAGTCATCTCTTCAGGTTTAAATTTTATTTTAAAATAAAAAACATTATTTTAAGCTGGGCGGTGATGGCGCATGCCTTTAATCCCAGCACTCAGGAGGCAGAGGCAGGCAGATCTGTGAGTTTGAGGACAGCCTGGTCTACCTGAGCTATTTCCAGGACAGGCTCCAAAGCTACAGAGAAACTCTGTCTCAAAAGGACCAAAAGAAAAAAAATATATTATTTTAAATAATACATTTGAGATTAAATGCCAAGTTGTCCCTTAACAGAACTCTTTTTTTTTCATTTATTGCTTTGTAAATAATACCATTCAAAATTTCCACTTCCTCCCCCAGAATCTCTTAAATACGTAAACTTTTTTTAGACACAAAAAAAGGCTACCTTCTTCCTTTCAGAGTCATAGACCTTTACATAATTTATGTGGCCTCTTGAGTATTTGTTCCAATGAAATGAAAGCTAAAGCTCATGTACAAACTTGTAAAGAATATTTGCAGTACTCTACTCAGTTGTCCCAAACTGGAAACAATCCAGTTGAAATGACCAGGGCTCCCATTGGAACTATGGCCAAAGAAAAGCGACTCCACAGGGGCCACACCCAATCAATTCCATTCTCCTTACACTCATGCAATGACAGGACAAAGCACCAGGCGGCCACAGGGGGCGGGTGCAGGAGATTTCCAGTAAGAGAACATGCCTGGACAAGTGTGCTGGCCCAGTTCCCAACACATCCCACACACATCTAAGTGAGAGAGGAGTAAAGAGGATGCAACTTCACATGAAAAAAAAAATTGGAAAGATAAAAAATTAAGAGACCTAGTGCCAAGAGCTAATTTTTTACTATAAGACTATGCCCAGGAAAGTAAGCAGCTATTACTACTGCCCATGCTACCCTTCAAGTTTTATCATCTATGTTGTAGTGATGGAAAGGAGCTTACCACTGAAGTATAAATAATATCAAAAGAGGCCAGAGATTGGCTCAGTAGTTAAGAACACTGGTTGCTCTTTCAGAGGATCCAGGCTCAGTTCCCAGTACTTCCTGGTGGCTCAAAAACATCTATAATTCAAGTTCCAGGAAATTCAATGCCCTATTCTGACCCTCAAGAGCACCAGGCACGCACATACATAAATGCATGTAATACACAGAGAACATAAGTCTAAAAAAAAAATTCATAAAGCCAGGACAATGGCTCAGTAAGTTAAATGCTTGCCACACAAAGTAAAGATCAGAGTTCAAATCCTTACAACCTATGTAGTAAAGTGTGATGGCTCAACTCTAATCCCAGAGCTCGGGAGGTAAAAATAGGGGATCCCTGGAGCAGGCAAGCTCTGGACTCAACTGAGACCCTGCCTTAATAATTAAAGTGGAGAGCAAATGGGTAAGATACCAAATATCAGCCTTTGGCCCCCATATATGCACACACACACACACACACACACACACACAAAACCCCACATTGCTTCTGTTAAGAATATTCAAGGTTATGTTTTCTTTTTGAATCAGGGTCTCACTAGATAGTCCTGGCTAGCCTGGAATTCACTGGGTAAACCAGGCCAGCCTCTGCTTCCCAGGTGCTAGGATTATAAATTGTATGATCCACGGCAGCTCACAACCATCTGTAAGTTGGTTTCCATGGTATCCAACAGACACCCTCTTTTGGGCTCAGCAGGCACTGTATGCATATGGTGCAGACATCATACAGGCAAAAATACCTACACACATAAAATAAAATCGCTTAAAACTAAATAAACTTAGGTTGAGTTTGAACACTTGGTCTCAGCTGATGGTACTATCTAAGAGGTTACGTTACAGAACCCTTTCTATTCTCTGCTTCCTGTGTGAAGATGACTAACATGTGATCACTCTGCTTCCTGACTACCAGGTCGGCCTCACCCTTCCATGCTGTGCCTTCCCTGTCATGATGGAGACACATCCCTGCTGTAACTGCAAGTCCAGACCAACCCTGTCTCCCCGAGCTGCTTTCTATCAGGCCATTCTATCACAGCAACAGAAAGGTAACTAAGATAACCTTGCATTATAGAGATTTCTCTTTTGGTGGTAGTTATGTGTGTGTGTTTAACAGGTTGTTCTCTTAACTTGAGATCCTTCTGCTTCAGCTTTCTGAGCAGAGGGATTTTATAAGTGTGGGTCACTAAGTCTAAACTAGATTTTTTTTCCAGTTTTTTTAAAAAAAAAAAATTACATGTTTAAAGCCACTGGGGTAAACCTGCTAAGTTTATTGAGAATTAATATACTATGTCAAACTATAACAAGAAACCCTGGATTAGGGGGTGGGAAGTCCCAAAAGTTCCTCTTCAGCAAGTTCCTCTTTGTTTCAGGGTTATCTCTAAAATTTCAACTCTTCAAGATTTAACATAGACCTCAAACCAAACTAGCTCACATGTCATGAATTAACCCTATTTTGCTAATAAAATACTTAGCTGCCCATTCTGACTAACAGATAACCCAACTGGAAGGCAGACTGGTCTGGTCCTAGGGAGAACAGCATGGCCAACCAGAGGCTGCAGTGGGTAGAACTCACAAAAGAACAAAGAAGAATAAATGAGTTCCTGATAGTTTTCTTAGTACCAAGAGGTGAAGAACAGGCTGAAGAGAGAAGTCATCAGTGGTCTTCTCAGCCATAAACCCTGCAAACTAAAAATACCAATCTGTAAGATAAAAGATGCTCACTGAAGAGATAGTGGCATGACTATTATAAGAAATAACCAACTGCTTTCTGTTTGGATCTGAAGTCTGCTCCACAGGACAGAATTCATACCTGATACTATAAAGCTGGTCAAAAGCACATGGCTAGGTCAATTCCCCTGGAGGGGAGCCTACTCCTGTTATCTTCCTAAATGGACATGATGTACAAACTGTCTTTTAAGTATATTTAAACCCTTGGTAAGAGCAGCTCCCACCATTTGCAACAGACCATATTTAATGCAGAGACTCACAAATAGTCAAAATACCAAGAATAAAAAACTAGTGAGCTCTTAGCCCTAAACCAGACATCTATATAATACTCTCTGGCTCCAAGGCTCAGGAAATATCCTGGAAGTGGGGCAGAAAGAATCTTAAGAGGTAGAGCATGACAAGTTTTGTGAAATAACAATGTCTGGACACGACATGGCTGCTCCACACATGAAATCACAGGAGTAACTGTGATTTTGTGCACAAGATGGGACCCCATTAACATTTCTTCACGAATGGGGGGGAAGGAGCTCACGAAAGGTTGCTGGGGGAGGGAACCACCAAAGATTAAGTTGCCCATGCTCCAGTAAATAATTCTTGCCCGCATTCACGCAAGCAACCTTGATTAAACTGAGGGTCACAAAGGAAAAAAAGATAAGCAGGCTTCAGAGACTCACACTTTACATGTTGAAACAGCTCAAAGTACATTAAAGTCAGCAACACATGTTTATGAACCTTGTATGAAGGAGGCAGGAAGATAACTGGTAAATAAATAAAGCTGGGCATGAAGCCCTTTGGTATCTCAAGTCACAAATCCCTCGGTTGGCACACCCAATGAAGAACACCAATTCTGAAATCCAGACAGGGCTCTAGTGCCCCTTTGGGGATGGAAAGATGACTGAGTGCTGAGCCGCCACAGCCAGACTGATCAGCAATGGGTAGTGCTAAGAACATACTGCCAAAAAAAGAAAGCCCAGAAGCACCCATGAGCATGTGCTCTTACAAGAGACAAAGTACATCTTCCTGGCAGGAGCACAGAGGGAACAATTCTGACCCATAATCTGCAATGACCAGTCCAGAAGGCTCACCTACAAGACCAGCCTAGAAACCAGCAAGCTCTCCAGGACTCTAATTGGCAACTGCCCAACAGAAGCCCTATAGCCAGGATATAAAAAGATAACAGCATCTGTGGAATATTATTTAACTAGGCAAAGATGTTTGTTTATGCTGCAGAATCCCACTTTAACTGTGTAAAGGTGTGTTGGCTTTGTTTATTCTGCATTTGTTTACCTTGCCTGCCTAAGGCACCTGACTGGTCTAAAAAAGCTGAACAGTCAATAGCTAGGCAGAAAAAGGATAGGCAGGGCTGGTAGGCAGAGATAATAGGAGGAGAAATCTAGGCTGGGAAAAGATGAGAGAAGAGAATAAGGGACATGCCTGGGACAAGAAGCCAGACAGCAGACACAAGTAGTAGTGAAAGTAAAAGGAAAAGTAAAAAGCCCCAAGGCTAAAGGCGATACAGAAAAACAGGTTAATTTAATTTAATTTAGCCAGAAACAAACCTAAGCTAGGCTGAGCATTCAAACTAATAAGAAGTCTCCATGTTATGATTTGGGAGCAGACTGGTGGTCCAAAAGAAAAAACCTAGTACAGCATTCTTTGGTGCCATCTCAGGACTAAGCAAAGAGGCAAATACCTACTACAGCCAGTCACAGGACCTAAGAAACAAATGACAGTCTTATATATTTTATTATTTTTTGTTGTTTTTCGAGACAGGGTTTCTCTGTGTAGCCTTGGCTGTCCTCAAATTTACAGAGATGTACCAGCTTCTGCCTCCTGAGTGCTGGGATAAAGACAAGCACCGCCACTGGTAAAGCAGACACGTAGAAGAGTAGCAGGAGGCACTAGTACTTGTTTTCCTAGGTAGCAGCTAACCCCACTTTCTAGGCCCCCTTAGTTCATCCTAAGGTTGAAAAGTTCCAATCTGCTATGTGACTGAGTCCACAATAAAAAAAGGAGGGAATCTGGAACCCCGGAATATCCATGAGATGAAGCTTTGTACCTGGAACCAATAGGATGGAGAATCCATCAAGCAGGTAATGCTAGACAAATGCAAAGATTTTATCTCTCTGGAGAACCAGCCTATGGGAAAAAGAGGACAGAACTGTAGGGTATGATGGTAAAAGCCTTTAAATCCCAGCACTGGAGGAAAATGGATCTCTGTTAGTTCAAATCCAAGTCTGGTCTACATGGAAGTACTAGGCCTGTCTAAGATACATAGTGAGTGAGATCATGTCTCGGAAAACCAAAAATGCAGAATTTTTCACCAGAGACTTTAAAAACCACTTTCTGTACCAAAATGGGAAGCTATTTTTGCTAGGCTGATTTCTGTTTCTGCAGAATCATAAAATTAAAACTGTTTGCTTCTTAAATTTGTGATTACAGAATGAAGGTGTTGTTTCCCACTCGGGAGATGCTCACACCTAGTCACCCCACTGCAAAGCTTTCCTCAAGACTGCAAACAGTGATAGGAGCAACTCCCAGCTACAGAAGCTCTGCTATACACCCGGCCTCCGCCTGTTCTCACTGGATTGCTTATGTTATTTCCACAGCTTCACTAGACAATCTAGAAGAGAATCAAAAATCACAAAACAAAGATGCTCCATAATTCTAACCACTCAGAGAAAACCTGCCATCCTCTAGATTCCCTTTTCCCAGCCCCTTTCCTTCCTAAGCACTAGCTTTCACTTGTGTTGCGTTCACAGCAAGCTGTGTTTATAATGTTATTTAACAAATGGATCATCATTTCTGGCGAGTGTCTACTTGGATGCACAAGCACACCAGGCAGTCTACAGCCAGCACCAAATGTTTCCTTTTCCTGGCACTTGGTTTCTGTACCATTAAACCCTGACTTAGTACTAGGACTCATCAATTTTCTTCTGCATTCATTTTTTGCATATTTGTTATCAAACTACCTTTCCCTCTCCTCTGTCCCTTTTCCTTAGGGTACATACAACTCTTGCACAACAGAGCTTTAACCAATACTCCGTCTCTTGCTAGGGCGTCACTGTCTTTCCTTCAGTCTTGTTCACCATCCTCAGATTAAAGATTTCAAACAAGGCGGGGCTGGAGAGATGATTTACAAATGATGAAGACTGGGTACCCAGAACTCACATGGTGGCTTACAACTGCCTAGAACTCCAGTTCCAGGATACCTTCACAGACGGTACACAGGAATTCATGCAAGTTTGAACTCATAAACACACAGGCATACACACATTAAGGGGGGGGGGAGTCACAAGATAAACTGTGGGGTATTCACAGAACCAAAGCCCTAGAATGAAACACACAGATGTGTTTGCTTACCTGTCCCTCTAGAACCAAAGCTATAAACAGGATGGTGACAAAGTA
The DNA here is from genome assembly GCA_001685075.1 of Bramus lutescens. NCBI lineage: Eukaryota > Metazoa > Chordata > Mammalia > Rodentia > Cricetidae > Bramus > Bramus lutescens. The sequence goes on along the minus strand of LOEQ01002923.1, from coordinate 18,304 downwards.
ACTACTACTAAGAGGAAAGAGGGTACTCGAGATGAAGGCCTGTATCACCAGCAAATGTTCTGACCAGCCCTAAATGGCTGAACCCTAGGGACTCTCCTAGAATGGTCTAAGTACAGCTCCCTGTGGCCACCTGTGTGTTGGACCTGAGGTTGCTTAACGAAGGATGACATGCAGCTTCCTGGGCTCTCATCATGAGTTTAGGCAGTCATCAGAGTTTTGATTTTACCTGAATAGACCTAGCACAACCAGGGCTTGGACTATAGCCAACAATAAAGCACTCATCTGGATGTTGGATTTTTAAGGTGAATCAGGATTTAGTGATTTCAGAGCTGGGCATGGTGGCATACAGGTAGTCCCAACACTTGAGAAGCAGAGACAGGAAGAACAAGAGTTCAAGGTTATTTCTGGTGACAGTGTCAGTCTGAGGCCAGCCTGGGCTAAAGGAAATCTTGTCTCAAAAACACAAATATCACAACTGCTTTAAACTACTTCCTCAAAAAGCAACTGGGAGGAGGGAACAAGTTGGGAATTGCTACAGTCAGTGAACTTGGTGGCTACGTGGTGGTGTTTATTGTCCCACAATTTCTGCTTGAGATTTTGTATAAACAGTTAGCTAAAAAGTCCTTCTGAGCATTATCCTTGGAAGGCTGTGAGGCTTTCTTAAGCCTAGAGCTAGGTTTCAGTGACAACCCAAGGAAACTTCTTGGCCTCCTCTGCATACTGGTGTCACTAAAACTGGAGGGGATTCCTGACTGCATTTTAAATTTCACCTAAAAAACCTTGACGAAGCTGCATGCAGGGGGTTGATAAGGCATCAATCTTAACTTTTGTGTGTAGACAATGTTTTCTGTGGATCAATTCAATCAATGGCTAGTTTAGTCCTGCCATCTGGTAGTCAGATACAACGACCGACAAGGGAAAGTATATGGGTGCTATCTGGACCAGTACATCTGTCCCAGGATCTAGGAGGATCCTATTTGGGTGAGACAAAGCACAGAAAAGATCTGGCTTCCAGTCGAGTTCCACTGATGCCCTTGCAGGCAGTCTCTACTGAGCCATAAATAATCATACAGAAGGAAGTGAGGTCTACTGTAGTAGGGGAATGGTGGCACGAGACACTTGATAACCGCCTCGGGGGAATTAAAATTAAAAAAAAAA
>LOEQ01002922.1:251276-265177 GCA_001685075.1 Bramus lutescens | reverse complement strand
AACTCACTCTGTAAACCAGGCTGGCCTTGAACTCACAGAGATCTGCCTGCCTCTACCTCCCAAGAGTTGGGATCAAAGTGTGTGCCACCACCACCCGGCTAAATTTTTAAAATTACTTAATTTCATGTATGTGAGGTTTTACCTACATGCATGTCTGTGTATTCTGGTAAGTAAATGTGAAAATGATGGTCTCTTGGACTTGGATTTGGCTTAAGTTATGCAAACCCCCACTCCCTCCTGTAATAACACACTTAGCAGTCTAGCTCCTGTGTCTGACTATGCGCTGTGAAACCTCAGAACCCCTTGAACTTCGACATTCATGGGACTATATATACACCTCTGTCTCTGAACAAAAGAATCGATTTCTTCACCCCTAGCAATAACCGAATTTAGATAGTTTCCTTAAAAATAAAAGGGATTTTGTTTTTAATAAGTGTACATGTGTGTGTCTGTGTGAGGCATGTACATGTGAGTATAATCATCTGTGAGTCCAGAAGAGGGCATGGGAGCCCCCTAGAGCTAGAGTTACAGACTGTTTTAAGTCTCCTGCTGAGGGCGCACCAAACTGAACTTGCTCATTATCACTGAGCCATTTCTCTAGCCCAAATTCAGGTAGTTTCTACTCAAATACATTCCCAGTGTAACCAGTACAAGAACTGAAGGGCCTCTGTGAGCTCAAGGCCAGCCTGGTCTACAGAGCTAGTGCCAGGACTGGCTCTACAGCTACTGAGAAACCCTGTCTCATAAAACTAAACACACACACACACACACACACACACACACACAAAGCACTTGCTGCTTTTACAAAGAACATACACATGTTAGTTTCCTAACTGTCTATAATTCCAACTCTAGGAGATCCCATACTCTCTTCTGACTTTCATACACACCAGGTATTCATGTGTAGCACACACATACATGAAGGCAAACACTTATATACATAAAATAAAAATAAAAATATCTTGGAAGGGGGAACACTGATGAAGTGTACCAAACAGTTAAAAAGGAATTAACAATCTTTCTTAAATTCTTCATAAACTTATTGGAAATACTTACTAACTTACTCCATGAGATCAACATTACCCTGATAGTAAAGTCAAAAGAGATATGAAAATAAACTGAAAAACATTATCTCCTATGAATATAGATCTTAAAATCTTCAAGAAAATGTCGGCATACCAAATCCAACAGCATTTTAGGAAAGAATCACACCACAATCAAACAGAATTTATTTCAATGATACAAGGGTAAATGAAGATAGAAAATTAATCCATGTGATGAAGATAGAAAATTAATCAATGTGTTTTAAGACATGAACAGAATGAAGGAACACACACACACACACACACACAAACTCACTACAGTTGATATAAGAAAAACATTTAACCAAATCCAACACCTTTTATGTGAAAAGTACGTAAAAAAAACCAAACTATGAGTAAAAGGCAACTTCCTCAGCATGAGAAAGGGGAAAACCTGCAGCTAACATGAAACTCAAAGACAAAATATTCAACACTGTTTCAAGACCTGCAACAAAGTAACTGTGCCCGCCCGCTTTTGTTAGATGTTAACTCTAACGAGGTCATAAACCTAAATGTAACAGATAAAAAATTTTTAAATTCTTAGAAGAAGACACAGGGAAATCTTCATGATTATGAGTTTGGCAATGGATTCCAAAGGCACATATAGCAAATGTATATTTTTTTTCAAGAAAATTTAAAACTTTTGTATATCAAAGTGCATTACCAAGAAAGGACCATTTGGCACATACAACCAAGTAACATTATACATACTGATCAGGTTATACTAGGAATATATATATATATATGAATGAGTATACATATGTGCATATAAAAGCAATTAGTGAAAAAGAGCCAAGAAATTGAAGAGTGGTGAGGGATACATGGGAGGGTTTGGAAACAGGGAAAGGAAGGGAAGGGAAGGGGAGGAAAGGGAAGGGAAGGGAAGAAAAGGGAAAGGAAGGGAGAAATGTTGTAATTACATTATAATCTCAAAAATAAAAAAATACAAAGTGAAAAGACAAACTAAAGAAAGGGGAATATAGTTCCAAGTCATATATGTGGTAGGGCACTTATGTCTAGAGAGAACCCTTACAACTCAGTAATAAAAAGATAACTGATATTTAAAACTGGCAAAGGTTCTATATAGATATTTCTCCAAATGTTTGCAAATGGCTGGTAGATTAAAAGACTGAACATTATTAGAGAAACATCAGTCAAAACTAGAATTAGACATCACTTCAAATACATTAGGAGAGCCATCACCAAATTAAATAGTAAGTATCAAAAAGTGGAGTAGGTAGAACCCTTATATATAGCTGGTAGAAATGTAAAACTGTTCAACTGCTTGCAGAAAACCGCAGTTATTCAAAAACTTAGACATAGAGTTAGCTATATAACCCCAGAATTCCTCTCCTAGGCATATATACAGCAAAGTGAATGGGGACATGTCCAGAAAAAATTGTATGTGAATTTGATAGCAGCACTATTTATAGGAGCCAAAAAGTATAAAATATTCAAATATCACTGTGCTGAGAAATCAGTAAACAAATGTATACAATGAAATATTATGCAGCCATAAAAAGAAATGATGTATTGATATGCGCTCCATATCCACTGTGTTTAGTGAAGGAAGACAAACAAAAAACCAATGTAATACAACTTCATTCATGTATATGAAATATCTGGAATAGGCAAATCAGCAGAGACTGAAAATGGAACAGTAGCTGTTTAGGGGAAAGGAAGGAATAATAGATGGAAATGATGGAAATGTTCTATAATTAGTGCTAATAAGGATACAACCCTGTGACTACATTAAAATTGCTGAGCCATTTACCTTTAAATAACAAACTGCACAGTTTGTGCACTCTTCTCAGAAAATGAAAAGGGAGATGCTGCAGGCACCCGAGGAGACATCTATTTTTTAGGTTAAACCATTTCCCATGGAAATACATGTTACAACATTTTCATGCATGCATCTGATAGGTGTGAACAAGAACCAGAGCAGCTTCTATTGAGGTTACCTGGTGTTTCCTGAAGGCCCAAAGAAGTAAATCAATGTCAGTAAACGTGAGAGGAAACTGCAGCCGAGGACCATCGTAAGAGTCGGCCACTTCTATCAACCCCAAATATTCCTGTTTATCCTTGTTTTCCTGCATAAGGTTTTCAAAAAGTCGACTTGCTAATGCTGGAAAGGAAAGATAATGAGGTATCAGATGGGGATTCAGCGGTCTAATGCCTCAAAAACATTCTTAAATATCTGTGCAAGACACCATACTGCTATGAATGCCGACAGAGCACACATAAAGCTATGATGAATATCTAATTCTGAAGTTGGTACCCGCCATCATCCCTTTCTGGAACTATGCTTCGTCAAAGCAGTGAGTCCATAATCAATGGGGAGAAGACCACGAAGCACATGAAAAACTGGTCAGTCAAGGAATTTTGATGTTCTGAAGTTGAAGTCTGATCCTTTGGTTCACTCTTACCAGATCCTTACAAGCAAGGCTAAAAGTACGAACAATGCGCTGCATTTGGTTCAAGCAGCTGCTGCTATTCAATTTTCCCCTTGTTAAATACTTCAGAGGATTTTACTTGGCTTTAATTGATTTGTTTCTCTCTAGAAACAAAGCAGATAAAACTTAAATGACAAACCATAGGCAAAAATAACCAAAGGCCACTCCCTCTCTCTTAGATATTTCTGTATGGTAATAGTCTGCCAGCGTTACCCATTTACTAAGGCCAATTTAGTATGGCTGAGACCCACAATCGTTTCTTGCCAAGTTGCCTATGAAACAGGCCCCTGAACAGAAACCTAGACAATTCAGGCAGAGAAAGGCGCAAGAGAATGTGATAGAGAAGCTGCAAAGTGGCCTCAATATTGCATCCTAACTTCTACCCATGCTTCCTACAATGTGATCTTCATCAAGAGTATCTTTACCTTGCTTTCGAGATGAGTTTGGCTAATTACTTTCAACTATTCTAAAAAAAAATGTGGTTCAAGAGCTACCTATCAACTCCAAGTCCAGGTCTCAAGAGGTCTTATATGAGTCCATGCTCTCTGTTTGGGAACATAGCCATTGCCACTCAGCCCAAGCTTTCCTACCGAAAGGCCATGATTAAATGGAACAGAGCAGATAAACCTAGCCAAGGATGTCCTAGATCAGCTAACAGCCAGCAGATCTCTAGACACATCAATAAACTCCAGCCAGTATTAAAAAATCTGTCAAATCAACTGTGCCAATGTCAGAAGTGTTCAGCTAACTTATATACTTGCTAGGAAAAAATACATTTTTTCCTATGTCACTGAGATATTGTGGCTCCTTTGCGGTATTATAACCATGTGTTTGTCCCTGGGACAATCCTTTCTTCTTTATCTTATGTTTTGGATAATTTATCTTCATTCTTCAAAACTCAGCAGGCTTCCCGGGTCGGGTCCAAAACTCTACCATTTCAATAACGAAATTGATGATGATGATGACCACGACAATGACAAGAAGACAATAGATAGCTCTGACTTACTGAATGCTTGCTACGTATAAGGCAGTGTTATAAGAAGGTGAAGATAGCTATGTTCTCATTAAATACATTGATATGGATAAATAAGAAACTACATCAACAATAAAGACTGTTGATTGCGCATTAACCAAAAGAATTAATTTTAATAGATCACGAAAAATACTAACTTTTTTAATTTAGGAAAATATTCTATTTTCCTGGTCACTGCCTTCACACATGCCGCCATTTCTCCCTTTCCCATTGGCTAGTCAGTGATGAAAACTCTAGTTCAATTATTTTAAGAACAAAACAAAATATTCTTTTAAAATCAACAGCTTAGTATAGTACTCTCTTCCAGATATTTAATGACCCTTATTTCATAAAAAGTTTAATGATAAATTAATGCAAATTCCACTTCTCTAAGTCAATTCTTCAGTAAAACTATGCAATATGAAATATTTGAGATTAATTTATTTTAATTCTGATTTGTGTATATGAATTTCTGCCTGCACATATATCTTTGCATCACATATATATCTGGTGTCCAGAGAGGCAAAAAAGACGACATTGAACTCCCTGGCATTGGAGTTACTGAAGATTGTGAGCTGCCATGTGGACACTAGGAAATGAACCCGGGCCCTCTGCAAGAACAGCAAATGCTCTTCACGGTTGAGCCATTTCTCCAGCCCCAATATCAAGTATTAATCTATATTAAATCATTATACTTCTGTTGGGTTTTTAGCAAGATGAAAATTAGTAACAGAGATTCTCTTTTAATAACTAATGTGTATAATGTATGAAAACTGAATCTTAAATTTATTCCTCTGGCTGTCCTGGAACTCACTTTCTAGACCAGGCTGGCCTTGAACTCATGGAGATCCACCTTCCTCTGCCTCCTGAGTGCTGGGATTAAAGTCATGCACCATCGCTGCCTGGCATGCTTTAACATTTCTAATGCATATATTGTCCTTGTGGCCTATAACTAATAAACAATAATTCAATGAATGCAAACAATATATGACAATTCATACAACATTTAATTGGAATTAATCCTTAGTTATTTGATTTATAATTTTGTAAACACGGATCCAAACTAATTAAATATAATAAAATATTAACACAAGCAAATGATACTTCTACAAGTTGTTATAAGAAAATAACTTTTAAGGCTGGGGAGATGGCTCAGAGGTTAAGAGCATGGCCTGCTCTTCCAGAGGTCCTGAGTTCAATTCCCAGCAACCACATGGTAGCTCACAACTGTCCTATAATGAGATATGGTGCCTTCTTCTGACCTGCAGATATACATGCAGAAGGAACATTGTATGCATGATAAATAAATCTTTAAAAAAAGATGAATTAAAAAAAATAACTTTTAAACCCTTGCCTTCACACTAGCTAATATCAAGTAAATTTCATCACTGCCAGTAATTAAAACTCGAATAAAAGATCTTTTCCTTCATCTGAAGAAGGGAAAAAGTATAAAAATTGAAGTTCATAATTTTTGCACACAGATAATGTGAGCTTATACCACCCACACATTGATTTGAGAAAAAAACCACGTTTCTAAACAAAGAAAAGCATCATTTGGCAATATTTATAGTTGTTTCAGTTCATAATTATAAGTCTGTGTCAAAATCATTAGTGTCCATATACTAAATTCAACACATGCCAAATGACAGCTAATAAAGTTAACCTTAAATCTGGATCAAAATTATTAGTGTTCATATATTAAATTCAATGGATACCAAAATGATAGTTAATAACGTTAACTATCAATTTTTGATTTAAAAAACATGGAATGGAAGGATATATTCTTGGCATAAATTTTAAATTAAATAAATGAGTGTATTGGTTTCCACTAAATCAACAAAAAATGCTGCCTACTTTCATTTGTTTTTAATATACTTCTGCTATCTTAACCAAAGCAATAAGACATGAAGCTGAAACAAGAAGAGTTTAACTATTATACAAAAATATATAACAAAATCTGTTGATGTGATTAAAAAATAAACTCAAGAAAAACTCCAAAATCTGATAAGGAAATTAAATACAATACAGAGATTAATCTCACAGCTTGAATCACATTTTTATCCCTGATGAGATAAGTAACCTTGGAAGGGTACCCTCAGACCCTCATTCTTATAAAAGGTAAATAATTAATACTAGTAATCTTTTTAGTTTGTCATGAATAGTCAATGAAATGTTATAAATTATTGAAACACAGGGTACATGGTAAAGTTTACTGAAAAAGAATATATGAGCTACTAATAATATTCAGTAAAAGCACAAGATGAGATATAAATATAAATATTTAATGGGATATTCCAAATAAGTAATGGGAAGATAGCATGCTGGAAAATATTTTATTCACCATAGTAACAAAAAATTAAAATATTCTAGTACCACAAAAGTTAAAAATATAAATGTATATGTATATATGTGTGTGTGTGTGTGTGTAAACTATGTGGCCTGAGGGGACACTTTGGCTGATGGTGAGTCCAAAGAAAAGTCTAAACAGCATTTGCACATTACTCAGCCGACTCCCACCAGTCTCTGTATAAACCTAAGGCAACTTTGCCTTCTTCTTCTTTTTNTGACTGTAGACGGCATTGTTGTAAAATGCAGACTGGGAACTTGTATGTGCACTCTACTCTCTATCAAGTCTATGAATCTGCTTTAGCTGTACAAGCAGAAGAACGTGGACATAAGCTGGTAGAAGTGAGTTTTGCATAAGATGCAGTATGTTTGCCAGCACGAATACTACATTAGGACCCCTCTTTCGAAACCAAAATGTCTTGAGATACTATGCACTTCAAAAAAGCAATAACTAACCTGGACTCTATATCTGGGAATGATAAACGACTTTCTGGCTGCTAAAAGATCGGAGTACTTCAATTAAACAGGCCAAGGTGGAGGCTGTCTAGAATCCTTCCACCAAAGCATGAGAAATCAGCTTACAAAGTACATGCATAATGGCATATGCCTGTCATTTCAGTGCTCAATATGCTGAGGCAGGATGATTATGAGATCAAAGCCAGTTTGATCTACATAAAGTCACCTTATACATACATACTTAAATTCTGCCTCTGGCAATGAAAAGAAGAGAAGGTGAAGAGGAGACGAGAGGGAGGCAGGAGGATGGAGAAGGAGGAAGTGAAGAGAAGAATTTGTATGTACTGCCAAACTGAAAACAACCCAAGCACACATAAACAATAGGATGAATAAACTATAGTACATTGGTAAAATGCAATGTTATCCAACAACAGGAGTGACTAAGTTACAATAACATGAATGATCTCAGAAGTACAATGTTGATGGGTAAAATAAGCTAGATTCAAGGTCTATTCTGGATGTTTCTACTAATAAATAATTTTTTTAAAACAAGCATAATTAACTAACTTATGGTATAGACATTCAAAACTAGTTCCATAGTGCAGTAGACGTCGGGTTGCAGTGAGAAGAGGCAGAAGGGAGGCTCCTGCGACTCCAATAATAGTTTGAGGGTTTTTGAGTCAAAGTCTCAAGCAGCAAGGATGACCTTGAATTTCTGATCCTCCTACTTCCTCCTCAAAAGCTGAGACTGCAAGCATGTGTCACCGTGCTTGATTTATGTAGTTCTGGGGACTGAGCCCAGGGCCCCTGCATGCCAACTGAGCTCCATCCTCAGCCATTCTGCTTTATGTCTTATTCTGAGTACCTGTTGTCTGGGCATGTTTTCTTTGAGAAAATTTCAGTCATATATTATTTGTATACTTTCCTATAACGTATTTTATATTCCAAGGAAAACACTGTTCCCTTCTTTGAGAAGAAACATTCTGTCATATTTTTAAATCATCTGCAAAGTTTTTTTTCCAAATGCAGATTTTGAAAAATCGGGAATCTGAATAAATATCTCTGAGCTGTAACCCAGCCATCTGTGGTTCTGAAACCCATATAAGCGACTCTGATGAAGAGAGTCTAGATTGAAATAGTAGATGATTAGCAGAGAGAGACATGTTTCGTTTCATCATTATTATATTTCTCCCCCAAACATTTTTGACCAAGAACGCGAAGCACAAACAACTGTCTTTAAACTGTAGCTACCTAAAATGGAGAGAATGGCAAAGTACTTACTTCCATGCAGTTCCCGCTCCTCAGGTTTGGCTATTCTACCACTCAGAAAGTCTCTGTGGATCCTTAAATGCTTTCTTTAGTTTCATACATATGTACTTGACTCGAGCCATGCCACTACCACTCTCCTCACCCGTTTAAAGAGCATTTAAAGGTTGGGAAGATGGCTCAGTGGGTAAAGTGCCTGCTGCCGAGCCTGATGACCTGAGTTCAATTCCTAAGATCCACATGGCAGAGAAAACCAAATCCTGCAAGTTGTCTTCTGACCTCCACACATATACCAAGGCACATTTGTGAGCGCTCTCTCTCTCTCTCTCTCTCTCTCTCTCTCTGTGTGTGTGTTAAGGAAATTTTAGAAAAAAAACATTTATCAGATTATTTAAAGATGCTCTTAGGGGGTTAGGCAGATGGCTCAGTGGGTAATAACACTTCCTGTGCAAGTTTGAGGACCTAAGTGTGGCCACTACACTCCCACATAAAAAGNCCACATAAAAAGTCAGGTATGGCTGCACACTTCTGTGACTCCATCACTGGTAGAAGCCAGAAATATGAGGCTTGCTGGCCAGTCAGCCTACTTGAAATATGGTGAATTCCACGCTCAATGAGAGACTCAATGTTAAAGGGATAAGGTAGAGAGTGACCAAGCAGGTAACCTGACATACTCTGTTGGCCTCTGAATGCGCGCGCGCACACACACACACACACACACATACACACACACAGAGGCACACGTGCACATGCATATACAGAGTAGGGCTCCTAAATACTTTGCACATTGTTAGAATTAAAAATGGTTTACCCAAGGTGGTTTTCCTTCTTAACAGCTTTTGGGTTTGACATCTACTTTGGAAGTAACAGACAGATTTTATTTAGCATGAGAAATATGTGTCTTATGAATAATTATAATTTTAAACTCCTATATTACCCGTATCAATTCAAGATGATTATATAGTTGATAGATAAGTAGATAATATAAACACATTACAGAAAGTACCTTAGTCTAGTTAAACTACTATATTGCCCGTATCAATCCAAGATGATTATATAGTTGATAGATAAGTAGATAATATAAATACATCACAGAAAGTACCTTAGTCTAGTTTATGGTATTATAACAGAAAACCACAAACTGGATAATTTAAAGCAAACACAAGTTTATGAATGGGCCTAGTTGTTTTTGGATTCCTTTAAACTCTTGTTCAGACAAAAATCAAACTAAAATGAGTCCTCATGTACCTTAAGTTTGAAACTGTTGCCAATTTTTAAAGGGAATTATAAAAACAATTAGCATATATTATAGATTTAAAATTTTTTAAGTATAAATGATAAATAAAAGAAAAATCACCCATAGTCTCCATACCAGAACCAAATTATTTGTCTACGGGTTCTAAAGTCTTGGAAATCTAAGATTAAGGAGATATGTTTGGTGAGGACTTTGTGCTCTAAGTTATAACATGACTGAAAACATCATAACAAAAGACCAGGTGCAAGGAAGAGGAATGAGGGATCATACTTTATAAGGTCACCACTGTTCAAATAATCCAGAATGGGGGAAGGGTCGCTATCTTAAACAGCTCTTACAGGTCCCACTTTCAACATGTTGCATGAACTTTGGGGGAAAGATTGAAGACATGGCAGACAGACTGAGTGGAGAGAGGAAGAGATATTACATTTAATCTATCATTTTCACCTAGACTCCACTGCATGCAATACTCAAAATACTTGTATTTCTTAGCATAAAACTTCTATAGGAAAAACACAAGATACTCATTACTAAACTTCTGTTGTGTATTTACAGATTGTGGTTCAAGACAAAATATTTAACCAAGGAATGGTGAATTTTTTTTTTAATTAAAGGCTGACTTAGCAAATTCCATCCAGATGGGGAATAAAAACAAGTTGAGTAAAGTTTAGTTGTTAGGTGTCACACAGACAAGAAAGGGGAGCATCTTTAATTGCATAGCATCTCTTATCTTCATTTACATTTTAATGAAGACAATTCAATATATAAAACTGCTTTTCAAAAGACTACACTTTAGAAGTGGAACGATTGTTTGGCAGTTACGAGAACATACTATTCTTGCAGAAGACCTGAGTTCAGTTCCCAGCACCCGCATTGCATGGCTCATAACCTCCTCTAACTCCAGCTCCAGAGAGTCTGATGTCCTCTTTTGGCTCCCATGGACTCTGTACTCTCCTGCACAAACACACACCTATCCACCCACCCACTCACCCACCCACACACCTAATTTAAAAATAAAAATAAATAAAACCTTAACAGGATAAAACTTTTTTTTTTTTGCTTACCTGAATCTTCATTATGTGTCTTGGTGTAGTTTTTCCAACATGAAGGAAAAGAAGTTGGACAGCTGAACAAGATAAAATTATATAAATCGTTAATAAAGTCTAAGGAGCCACTGCAGCAAATAGCGACGTTCCGTGCAAGTCCCTTATTCTCCTGTTGTGCTCATCTTCCTGCTACAGCACATGCCAAGAGTCACAGATGGACAACAACACACTGAGCTGCATAGAAATTATATACGCACCCCTCCTGGGAAGCTGCCCATCCAGAACTGGCTAAGGCAAAAGTCTAACAACCCAGTCCTCCACCTCCTTGCCATGCATGGGACAAATGATAATGCAGTTCACATTTAAACGCTTCCATGGGATCGGCTGAAGTTAGACTTGTCCAGAAGGTATAGTTCTTTCTGACTTCTTTGTTCCTTATGGTCTCCTCGTTATCTCTTTGGTATCAAAATTGATACTGTTTAAATTGACAGACTACATGGGCTTGGGGAGATTTCTCAGTGGCTAAGAGCACTGACTGTTTTCTCAGAGAAACAGAGTTCAATGCGCAGCATCCACATAGCAAGCAGCTTATAACTACCTGTGACTCCAGGCTCAGGGGGTGCAATGCTCTCTTTTGGCCTCTATGGGCACTGAACACACACACACAAGGTGAACAGATATACATGAAAGCAACACACACACACACACAAACACAACTAAATACTTTTAAAAAGACAGCCAACTCCATGAGGTCCTAATCAAAGCAAAGGGAACACTGAATGCCCTATGTCTTTTGTTGTTGTTGGGATTTTTGTTGGTGGTGGTGGTAGTGGTGGTGTGTTTTTGTTTTTGTTTTTGTTTTTTGAGACAGGGTCTCACTATATAGCCCTGGCTGTACTCAGACTCACTATATAGACCAGGTTGGCCTCAAACTCAGAGATCCTCCTACTTCTGTCTCCTGAGTCCTGAAATTTAAGACATGTATCACCATGCCTGGCATAACCTATATCACTTTAATAGCTACCAAGAAGAGATTTGTCAACTTAACTCCTTTTGAAATTTGTTTATTTTTAAGGACCATAACCTGATACTTAAATATGGTTGTTAAAACTTTAAAATACACCAAAGGAAAATGAGGTCTCCCTTAATATCCCTACCCACTCACCTATGTCGCCCTTGTCCCTGCCAGTAGCCACTACACAGTCTGCTCTGTATGTTTTTCTAGAATTTGGTTGAATGGTTAGGTTTTTTTTTTTGCATACATGAGATAAACTCTAGGTAGTACTATGTAAGTTGGGTCTTACATTAATAAATATATTGGGGATCTTTCTAAGATCCTTTTATAGGTAAAAGGTACTCATTTTTATTAATCAATATCAAAGCAGGAGTTATGAATTTGTACCACCAGTTTTATAAAGGACTTTCAAATTTATATATTTTTTATAACTTTCATAGGCTTGTTTCCTGGAAAACCTGTTTTTAAGGTCTAAAAGTAGCCTGTCTGAAGGGCTTTGGAGGTTAGCTTAGTTGGCAAAGTGCTTGCCATGAGAACCTGAGTTTGAGCCCCAGAACTTATATAAAAACAGGGCAGTATCCACTTGTAATCCCAGAACTGGGGAGGCTGAGATAAGATGGTCCCCAGGAATCACTTCCCTAATAGCCAACCCTATTGGGAAGTTTTAGATCTCAATGAAAGATGCTATCTCAAAAAAGACAAGGTGGACAGCACTTGAGGAATGATACTCATTGCACATATACACTTGGATGTGCACACACCCCTGCACCTACATACACAAGAACATATGCAAACCTAGCTATTCTTTTGAGGTTGAGGATATATAGTTTAGTGGTTCAGTGTTTTCCCAACTTGCACAAGACTCTGGGTTCAACCCTCTCACTCCCATTTTTTTTATTTTTCCATTCATAAAGTAATGAGTTCATTTACCATTATGGAATATGTGCAAAAAATAGAAAAATACTTTTTATTAGTTAGATAGACATCTGGCATTGTTCTAAAAATGGGAGCTTCAAAACGGAGAAATACCATCTCCCCAAATCTCAATCTCTCAAAAACTAGTTCCAAAACAATGCCATTGCAGCTTCTATGGAAGCATTTCATCAAGGCTCCTCAGCTTCAAACAGACCCAGTTTCATTCAATAACAAGAAGAGGGGAGAGTGCCAGAGAGGAGGGGAGGAAATGAGGAAGGGAGGGAAACAAAGAGATGCTTGCCAAACAGACCTGCATTTGGCTTTGCTCATTGGCATATTCAATAGACTGGAAGATGGCGAGGGCATAATGCTGTCTAGTCCTTAGTTGAGCTCTGTACCGCCGGGACCAGTTCTGGATGACTAATGCGGCATTCGGCTGCAGACCCACAGGATATGAAAGGCAGAGAAAAACAATTACATTATATCTTTGAGGGAAGCAGGTGTTTTAACCAAAACAATACAACAATTTCTTAGTCCTAAAAAATAGGAACATAATAAAAAATGAGATTGACCTTTATGCTTTTTATAAAATGTTCTTAAGGCTCAAACATTCAGAGAGCTCAGAGCACAATGATGTCATAACCATTAAGGGTAGAAGCTTTAAAGTAAGATTGCCTGAACGCGATGCTTCCTGCCTGTCACTAGAAAAAGGAGTGTAGACTTGCAGCAAATACATTCCATGGGGTATCTTGCCACAATTAGAAAGAACAGGCTAAATAAACCCTGGGAAATATGAGTGTGCTGGTTGGTTTTTGTCAATATGATACAAACCTAGACATATACAGGGACAGGGAGACCTAACTGGGAAAAAAAATGCCTCCATAGGATTGGCCCATAGGGTATTATCTTGATGAGTGATTAATGTGGGAGGGTTAAGCCAATTGTGGGTGGTGTCACCTCTGGGCAGGTAGGTGGTCCTAGAGGGTTTAAGAAATCAAACTAAATGGGGCTGGAGAGATGGCTCAGCGGTTAAGAGCATTGCCTGCTCTTCCAAA